>BDIU01000435.1:267-124202 GCA_002118135.1 Trebouxia sp. TZW2008
TGTGCAGTCAGCACAACTTTGTTTTCTGTCAAACCACTTGCATAGCCTTCCTGAGCAAAGTGCACTGCCACACAAATAATTTTGCCAGGGTCTGGCCTATCCTATTCCTAACGACTTTGACTTTTTGCACCTGCTCATATGCAACTGCAAGCATGCGCCAGAATCCTGAGCTGTTCAATTCAAAACTGAGCACGCATTTGCTCAGGAGCGTGCTGAGCTGTGCTGATGTGTTGATTGAGTCTGAGTCACACTGCTACAGNNCACACTGCTACAGCTGTGACTCATGCAAATGTCCTGATCAAGACTTTCCGGCTCCCCTGTACGTATCCGTAACTACGTAGAGACCACGCAAAGCGTAGATAACAGCACTACCAGCAGCTGGGATAGTGAAAAGTTCCAAATTCAGCCTACCTGGTGCAACTGGGGGTTGGTTCGTACCTTGAACCCGCGGATCGGAAGTGTCTCAAGACTTTCGTTGCTGCTCAGCTGAAGGGGGCTACACCAGCCCACGACTCGCATTTTAGCGTGAGCCACGCGGCATGCTTTATAGGAGTGTCGGCAACAGTTTTTGAGCACGCCACCAGATCTATCTCGTGGTGTCGCTGTGAGTTCAGCCCGTCAAAGTCTGGTCTGCTCGTCCGTCGCCACTCATCTTGAGGCAAAGCTGCTCGTACAAGTGATGGAAACCCAAGCTGAGGAGCAGCCGGCATCTTCAAACTCTGAAGAGGCACGCGAACACAGTGGCGAACAAGACAGCAAGCGGGCACGGCTCGCGTTACAGCACAGGCATGTGCCTATGCTGTTGCAGCGCAGTTTAGACAAGTTGAAAGAAAGAACAGTTCCGGTCAACGGCGGGCGGTGTGCGGCATACTGTAATTGGTGGCGCGAGCAGTCACGCTCGAGCTCCCAGGACAGCGTGCACTTGTTTCCTGTGCAACTTATCGGGGA
Organism: Trebouxia sp. TZW2008; assembly: GCA_002118135.1. Taxonomy (NCBI): domain Eukaryota; kingdom Viridiplantae; phylum Chlorophyta; class Trebouxiophyceae; order Trebouxiales; family Trebouxiaceae; genus Trebouxia; species Trebouxia sp. TZW2008. The sequence continues at coordinate 1,216 of BDIU01000435.1, forward strand.
TGACCTTAACCCGGAACAGCTCACTCGCTTGAGCTACAGTGACTTCGCATTTTGCAGGTTGGTGGATCTCGCAAACACCAAGCAAGTTGCCGTTATCGCTCTCGAACAGCTATAGCTTTGGCTTTTGCAGCAAGTGGGGTGAAGTCCTGCTGAAGGATCATGACTGGCAGGAGTCAACTTTACGAGCAATTTCGCCTGTGTTCACAGAGCCCAACATTGTGTTTCACTCTGTGGAAGGTGTGTTGGGTGGTGAGATCAAGCTGTGTGCAGCAAACATTGAGGCAATCCTTGTATTTGCCAATGCTACTAGGGTGAGTCTTTGCCTTCAGTAAAGGATGTTGTTGCAGCTGGACTGCTCATCATAAGCTGTTGCTCTGCAGTTTGAGTGCTTGGAGGAGGCTTGTGCAACATACCTGTGCGAAGCATCCGGCAAGATGGAACCTGAAGGTCTATCATGCTTGATGAGGCTTGGGGATCGTTTGAACCTATACAAGTTGCTTGACAGTATTGCTTGGAAGCTTGCACGGCGGTGTTGGTTGCCATACATGGACAACCTGACATTGGCCGTCCGCTATCTGCATAAAACAAAAAGGGACATGAAAGCATTGTTGCACCATCCCCGCCGAGGCGCCTACACAGAGTTGCAGGTCTTGGGGCTTTTGGAGGCGGCAAGCATCCCTGAAGATGTTATTGTAGATGTGCTGGATCTGGAGCTCATGGGGCTAGCTGAACTGAATGTACTGCTTGGCATCTTGGCAAAATGCGGTCATAGCACTCACAATGTGTTGCTGCGTAAAGCAGTCACACAACAACAGCTATTATTCCAGGGTTTAACATCAGAACACCACTTGCTCGATTGGCAGCAGACAAGCATTGCAGAAAACATCATGTTGCCAGACTCAGGAAAGCCAAACATACAGGTTTTGTTGCCAGGATCAGAGCTGAAGTTGGTGTTGCAGTGGCACCGCGAGGGCAACGGTAGGTGTCAATGCTTTTCTTTGCACTTGTGCTTGAAGAATGCATTAGCAAGCATGCGTGCAATTCATCAAGTATGCATGTTGCATGAAGCATGCAGTATGGTTTGTATTGTGGGCATCCTGTGAGAATTTGCTACTATGACGATGATGGTCGCTTCATGCTAACATGCAGGAAGTCATTCAGTAGGCGTTTACGTAGCACAGCGAGGCCGCAGCACAGGGCGCAATTCCAGCGGGTCGTCAAATTTCACTATGTTTGCTTTACGCACAAACACACCAAGATTGTTGCTGCCATACCATTACTGCCATGGTGGTTTTTTCTCCACGCCAAACCACTCCAAACTTGGAGCAGCAAAAGGGTGGGCTAGGTACATGAACGATTTGTCACAGTACTATCCAGCTGACTTCCAAGGACCCTTCATCATTGGTGTTAGATGGTCAAGACCATTGACAATTGATGAGCCTGAGTGGTCAGAGGACTCAGATTCTGATTGACACTTACTAGGCAATGCGGTCCAAGCCAAACATGCATTCATATGATAGACTAGTTTGTGATAGTCATTCTTGATACACCAAGCTGCATTTGACTAATCATTGCTGTCACAGCTTGTTTTGAGTGCAATAGGAGTTGATAGTGCGTTCATGTGCATCCAATTCGTTTGTGTGGCTTAATTGGAGTCCTCATACGCCCTTTGTAACTGCAGTATGTCCATTGTATGACCCCAAATAGATAGCATCGCACTGTGTTTGCAACGCTCCTTTTACTGCATATGCAATCAGAACAAGCCAATGGGCCATGTTGCTCTCAATGTCACTAGAAGATCTTGAGTCAATATAGTCTCCTCAATTGAACTGAAAACTGCGATCGTGGTCACATAGAACGGAAGCAAAACAACATGGCAGGGGGTTGATGCGCAGCGTCGTTATGCAATGCGATGATTCATTTGTAATGCTTAGTGTACATGTCTTCAATGCTTTAGTGTGACTTCCCTTGCTGCAAAACAAGGGTCACACACATTAGAACATGCATAGAAACGCCAGCAGCTCGCCAGTCAACAACCTGCTACTGCAGTCCCTGATCACACTGTACTGCATGTCACAGGCCGCAGCAATTTGTGATGCGGTCAGAGCATGCCGACGCTGTTTAAACAGCGACACGTAGTCAATGTCATAGACAGAATGCAGCTTTCCCTCGAGGGCAGCGTATACATCAAGCACAACTTAGACTGGCAGCACGTTGTCCCAAGCACGGCACAGGTGCCATGCCGACTTACGTGCATGAGATCGTTGCATGATCCGCTCCCGCTTGTTGGACTCCGCAACGTATTGTGCTATCTTGACAGGTTTCAGACTGGCTTGACGAGGAGAAGGCGCAGGCTTGCAGTTGCTTGACGTTTTGCCAAAACCACCATGACGCAACCGACACAAATGGTGCGGTCTTGCTGGACGCCAACTCAGGTAAGTCAAGACTTGTACGCGGTGCACAGTCACAGGTATTTGTCTTTGGCCACCACCTCAACATCCACAGAGGATCAGTTGTTGTTCTGGCAACTTGAACAGGTGTGACAGCAGTCCTGTCTCAACAAGACAGAAGCATGCATGCTAGAAAAGCAAGTCTGGTGAAACAACCTGCAAGACCTTTGTGGATCAGTGCAGCTGCCAGCAGTCTTGTGCAGAGTGCTCCTGGACTCTCTTTCAGCATGCATATCAGACACATCAGCTCTGGTCAGACACACACTGCAGAGTGGTCTTCAGGTGTGACAATCAAATTCTGCTTCACCAGCCAATTTTCTGCAGTTGCAAGCACCCGGAACCGCGCAAGCCTGTTTCTGTGTTTGGCTGCAATCATACGCACATACTCAAGTGTTCATCAAGCATTGTAGCTAGTATCGAAGTCTTGATAAGTCATATGACAGGCAGGCTTCTGGGACAGCAATGCAATGCGCTGGCTTCAAAACATGTTGTTCTGCAGTCCAACAAAGCAACCAGCCATGTGATGCAGCGCACACGAGCGTCACCAACCTCAGCAGTGGCCTGGCTCTAGAACAGCCCTCAAGAAGTTGCAGGTGGAAACAGCTGACTGTCTCTGATGATGGCAAGGCAGTAGTTGCCCTCACATCTGAGGAAGGAAAGCCAAGCCTGTGGCTATGGTCTGGCCACCACATTCAATCATCACAATCTGCACCTCCCCATGCTCAGGTGATCATTGGATTCACACTGTGAAACTTTCTGGCCACGCTGTCAAATCTGAGGAACAATGTCCCAGTCTCTGGCTGTGATCTGGCCATCAAAACCAGTGATGACAAATCCCCACAAGCCATGCTCAGGTAATCCTGTTGGTCTGGCCATCATATGCAGCTGTCACAACCCCCCGCAAGCAATGCTCAGATGGTCATTGGGGTCTCGCCATCACAATCAAATGTCACAGCTCCCTACAAGCCATGCTCAGGCAATCATTGCGGCTGTTTTCTCAACCTTTTGACATTCTGCAAATTCGCGTCAAATGCCTCATTGCTAGACAAAGCTTGCTGTGCACTTGCGCATCCAATCTGGTCCGCACTGTGTGGACGTGCTGGAATTCACATGTAGAATGTGTTGCACAGTATGCTAGAGCTTGGCAGCGTTTGAAACATGCACATGCATGCCCTGCCTTGCACTGCTTGAGTGGTGCTTGGCCTCACATGCAGCATGTGTTACACAGGAAGGCTGCAGTTGGCAGCACTTGAGGCAGCCAACAGACAAGGGCTTGGGCCCAGCAGCCAATCCAGGGTCAGAGCAGGCTGAGCTTGACACAAAACAGACCAGCCTGTCCATCAGGTGAAGCACAGCATTCATGTCTTAGCCTGCATACATGCTGCCATCCCATCTTGGCTCACTGCATGCCAATGCATTTGAATCCTGTAGCATCAATATGGTTCCAGTACATAAGTGTGGCATGCCCAATAATGCACCTTGCCAGCCCAGTCTTCCACGCTGCATGCCCGGTCACCAACGCTTCAACAGTCTTTGCTGAACATGTACAATGGCTTTGCTTTGTAGCGACTGCTTTTGTTCCCAAAGAAATTGTCCTGATGTCGAGCCCTCCTTACTCAGAGGTGCCGCTGCGGTCAGAATGCAGTCATTGGATACCAATTGTGTTGTGCTGAAATCGAGAATGTCCTCGCATCGAGCCTCCTTGGAAAGAAAAGTTACTGTGCTGCACTGTATGATCCACCTCACACAGTACATACATGAGTAGCATAGCAGAGGTCTGACTACAACTCCCTGCTCTGCACTATCCTTGTCAACCAGCACCTGCCTCAGCAGCACTACAGAGGACCCAATTCTAGTGATGCTGCTGCTGCCATATTCAGCCAGCGCATGCAACGTTCTTGCTGCTGACACTTCTCTCACTGCAGCTTTGTCCAGCATGGCTCAAAGGGAGCATCCGCTGCTGTTGCCTCTGCAACTTGGACAAGCAACTTGGACAAGCGACTCACCACTGCAGCTGGCGGTCTTGCTTCAGTATTTGCAGCACCCTCTGCCCTTAATACATCAAACAAAGCCACTGAAGGTTTCCTCACTGCAGATTTGTCCAGCATCCCATGAAGGGAGCATCTGCTGCCGTGGCTTTTGCAACTTGGTCAAGCGACTCACCGCTGCAACTGGCGGTGTTGCTTCAGCCTTTGCAGCACCCTCTGCCCTTCATGCATCAACCAGAGCTGCAGTCTTGGCAGAATACCACAGTCTATTCCATGGCGTCAGCTGTTTCAAAGCAAGGGGAGCACTCAGCCTCTGCAGCTCCGGCAGATGCTGCTGCTCAGAAGGCTTGCAGCCTCAGTGCTGTTGTGCAAGCCTGGCATCCGACAGGTTCTTGTCACTCCAGTCACAGCTCAGTCGTCTTTGCTCAGCCTCTCGTGCATGCGCAAGTGCTGTAACATACAATGGCTGCGTGACATGCAGAGCACATTGCTTGCGTGTTTGTGTTTGTGCTGTGCCTGTCAGCAGTGTGTCAAGTTTGTGTCAGTGACCACCATCAACAACTCCTCGGGGTATGCAGATTGGGCTGTCCTGCAGGCCATATGCAATGCAGTGGTAACTGTTGTGCCAGTGCATGTTGCCATCTTTGCCGAGCATTCACTGTCTGTGCCAACGAGAGCTACATGAATTTCACTGTTTGTTCTCTTGCATGCTGCCAAGCACGATGTGCACAAGCTTGAGCGACTACTACAGTTACCTTGTGCATAATGTTCAAGCCCTACACTTGACTTAATTGTGTGACTGCGCAGGGGATTGGCTGGCGCTGGCTGTGTCTTCACAAAGCAGCTCTGCATGGATCATCATTGTGGATGCATCCATGACTGTCACTGCCAAGGTGTGCTGCATTGGTGCCTGCCTGTGGCTGCATCAAAGCTGCTCATGAAGCGCCAGACGACCCAGTGTCTGCTGTGACAGCGCACATGCACACAATTGCATGTCTGCATATACAGCATGCATGCAGCTGGCAAACTTCCAGATGCAAGTGCTGCCTGCTGTATATTTGCTTGATGATGAGGCTGCTTGTTGATATCAGCCCTACACAACTTGCTGTGAACTGTGCCAACAGCAATCTGCACATCCAGTCCCTGATGAGTGAAGAATGAGCAATCTGCAAAGCACATCCCGCTAACCAGCAAGGAATGCTGCAGGTGTCCTGGGAGACGCTGCTGCATGATCGCAAGGCAGGGCAGCAGCCCTCAGCGGCAGACAGCAACAGCAATGCGTTGCCCTGCAGTCTAGCTTGGCTGCCTGATGGCTTGGCGCTGGCCATCATGGACAGCTGTGGCAATGCTGCCTTGCTTGATGTGCGTGGCAATCAGCACTGCCTGCAGCAGGTCTGGCTTTTGATCTAACAGCATTGTGAGCTGCGCAGTTGCTGGCTGGCTGCTTGCCTGCCTGCCTGCCTGTCTGTCTGTCTGTCTGTCTTTGTTCATGCCTGCCTGCCTGCCTTTCTGTTCTCCTTCCTGCCTGACTGCCTATCTGCCTGCCTGTCTAAGCAAGCTTACATCTGGTACAATTGCTTGGTGAGAAAGGAGATCTAAATCAGTGGTACGCATCACATGCTTGACTGTCTGGCAATTATCCTGCACTTCACTCACCACAGTGCAAAAGCTTCTGTTTCCTGCCTCATGACACAAAAAGCTGCATCAACATGCTGTTGCCTTTGCAGGTTGGCAAGGATGCCAGCAGCTGCAGCGTCTCTACTCATGATAGCAGGGTCTTGTGCTACTCAGATTGGGGTCCCACTCAACGCCCCAAAAGCATCAGGTTGGCATTTTCTGTGCTCAAAGTGTCTGAATGAATATGAGGCACACTTGCCTGTTGCCATGATGCACAGGCCTATGCATCTACAGGGTTCAACTAGTGACCCTCTCTAGGATTTGCCTCTTGGAGCAGCCAATTTGTAGATCCAGAATCCTGTTAGACTGTCTCCGTGATTAGTTTTAGCTCATCTGACGCTGTCAGGCACATGCGGACACTGCTCAATACTACTTGTCAACAGCTCAACACAGCAGCTGCCGCCCTGCCCCATGTGTTGTACTTTTCACAGCCATGCTTCCTGTCTGACAACGGCTTGCAACTAGTTTTCCTGGCCATGCAGGCCCCAGACATTCTCAGTGTCAGCCTTTTGGTCTGCCCCTGGCAAAGGGATATCCTTGGCCTTATCAGACGGCCACTACATCAGCTTCTGGCAGGCAGCAATGATGCGGGATAGCCCGCTACGCCTCAGCGTGTAAGTTACTTGGCTTCAGCTGCACAGTTGCAGCCAGCATGCTTTGTTTGCACACACTCAGCATGCCCTGCAGCCTACAGTGTGCCTTCTGTATCTCCCCTGTTGCTGCCTGATTGACTACAAGTTCTTTGTATGTAGACAGAAGGCTCCTGATTTCTTCAATGCAATGGGCTGCAGCTTTGGACTGTACCACCATATACACCAGCATGGCACCTGACAGCACAGCCTGTCCTGAATTCAGCAAAAGCTTTCGTTCTGAAACAAAAATCTTTCTCAGACTCTGTGTGAAACTGCAGACCTGAGCCATTGCCTGCCTCTGGCAAACTTGAGCAAGCTTTCAGAGCTGCATCTGGGCCGCCTGCAGCACCTAATAGCCATGCAACAGCTGTGGCTCATGTCAGTCTCATGCGAAGTCCACTAGGCAACAGCCGAGTGAGGTCTGCTCGTACACCGCCTGATGATCAAGCCACAGCCATGGCTCCTGTTAGTCTCATGCCAAGTCCTCTAGGAAGCAGCCAGCTGAGGTCTGCTACTACATTGCCTGAAGCCACATGCATGGAGCACATGGTGATGCAGAAGAGTGTATCAGTTGCTGCAGCCCCTGCTGCTGTGCTTGACCACCTGAAGCAAGGTAAGGCAAACCCTCACACAGGCCTGGTTCTGCTATGTCCAGTGGTGTAAGATTTGGACTGCGTCGCAGTTTGCATGCAACCAGCTAGGGTTACCTTATCAATCAAAGTCTGATGCGGTGTAGAGCTGGTCACTCTGCATAACGGATCAGGGAGCCGTTTTCCACATAGCATCCAATGGCAGATTTTGCTGCAATGATTGCTGCATGCCTGCCCTTGATCCTCTTTGTTCTGCTTCTTCTTGAGCCTTTCTATCTGCCTCATTTTGCCTGCATGAACCAATTTTGTCTGCCATCCAGTCCACAAGACACCTGTGCTGCTGTTCCTCAAACTAGGCTTTCTTTCAGATCTGGTTGCAGTGCATCAACTTTGTCTGGACAGTCTTGCAGGTCAGAGTCCAGTGTATCAGCCACAGATTGGCGTCCCTTGCAGGTCTAGTGGCAGTGCCTGAAGGAGACCTAGCCCTGGCAGTCAGTCAGTTCAGCCGAGCCAAAGCTTACGGCTGGCTTGCACTCACAGCCGTCTACCTGCACTTTGGCCAGCCTATTAACATGCTGCTCCGTCTTCAGCCAAGCTTTGATGCAGGTCTGGTGGCAGTGCCTGAAGGAGACCTAGCCCTGGCAGTCAGTCAGTTCAGTCGAGCCAAAGCTTACGGCTGGCTTGCACTCACAGCTGTCTATCTGCACTTTGGCCAGCCTACTTACATGCTGCTCCGTCTTCAGCTAAGCTTTGATGCAGGTCTGGTGGCAGTGCCTGAAGGAGACCTAGCCGTGGCAGTCAGTCACTTGACCCTGTTCTCTGCTCCTTCAACCCTTTTTGTTTGTTCCTCCTTTTGCCATCTCTACTTTTCTTTTCATGCTGCACCTTCATGCTACACCACGATTTGCTCCTTGCATCCAGTTAGTCTTTCTTGCAGGTCTAGCTGCAGTACGTGAAGGAGACCTAGCGCTGGCAGTTGACCACTACAGCCAAGCCAAAGCTTACGGCTGGCTTGCACTCACAGTCGCCTACCTGCACTTCAACCAGCCTCGATCTGCTGTTCTTGTGCTTCAGCATGCCATTGCACACACCTACAGCCAGACAACAGACAGCCGCCCAGAAGCTGGACACCTGGCGCAGGCAGCTGTGAGGCAGCTGTGTGAGGAGTGGGTTGAGTTGTGTTTTAACATGGCCAGGGATAAAGCTGTCCCTGGAGGTTTGATGCTGCTTGTTTTGCCAGCAAAGCAGCAGATGCAGCTAGGCACTTCTCAGGTAAGCAGTGATGGCCTTGTCCTGTCACCATTGCAAAGCAGCAGGTGCAGCTGGGGCCTTCTTAGGTAGACAATGATTATCACTGTCTTCATTTCTCACTGTTAACAGCTAGCTAGATGATGTGAGTCAGGGCTTGCATGATCAATTTTGCTGTGCAGCAGCTTAGTGTGGCACTACACAAGACGTCAGTGCTTGTTACCACGCCCAGCATGCTGTGTTTGCAATGCTGTACTGCACGGAGCCTACAGAGAGTATGCTACTTATCATTGTGACATGCAGCAGGTTCAGCCAAATACTTGACACAGTCCTGCAAAGAGGCCTGTGCTCTCAGGCAGCAGACCATTGTCAATTCTCAATGGCAGACTGAGTTCTGTTTGCTGAGTGTTACGTCAACATGCACCATCTGTTTGCCATATTCAAGCCTGAACAATTTTGTTTTGGACATTCTGAAATACTGCTGTCAGGAACAGATACAAGGTGCCATACATGCCTTGCCTGCATTGCAAAAATTGCTCTGTTGGTCTACTGAACATGTCAGGCATCCTGGCACATTCCTGCATCGACAGGCCAGCTGTAACAAATGACTTCTTGCATTTGCTTTGCTGAGCAGTCCCTTAAACAACGTCACGCTACAAATGGGCTGCAAGTGCAAGGCAATGCCAAGATCGTGAGGATGTTGAGCATTAAACATTGTCAGACCATCATGCTATATGCATTCCCTCTTGCTGCAGCATGTGGCATCATTATCGTTGAATGGGCAGCAGCTGAGAAGGGCCATGGGGCACGGCTTTGGGCAGGGCGCAGGGCACCATCAAGCAGAAGCCCTGTGGAATCCTGCCACAGCTGCTGGTTTGGCATTCCTGTGCCATCCTGACTCAGGTATGCTTAGTTACAGCTAGCACAGCATTGGGTTCAAAGACAGCCTGCCTCAGTGTGCTTAGTCATGCAGCATTTCAATGCCAGCCTGACTTAGGTATGCTCAGTCAGGGCCACCACAGCATTTGTTCCAACACCAGCCTGCTTCAGTTTAGTCATGGCTACAATAGCATTACAAGGCCAGTCTGACTCAGGTATGCTCAAGCATGGCAATAACAGCACCTCTACCCTACTTATGACAAACAAGCTACAATTTGCCATGCGCAGCATTTGTGGCAGTTGCTGCCTTGTAGGCTCAGTTCTATTTCTGCCTTGCTGTAGCGCTCTTTCACACACGACAGGTTTTGGATGCAGCTAGCTCCGCAATTTGACCTGAAACACACATGCATTGTTGCTTCATATGACTGGAGCCCCTCTAGTGCACAGCTCATCATACAAATTCAATTGACAGACTGCACAGACATGAGGCAGCAAGAACACTTTCACCCTCAAGTAAGACAGAGCTTTAGACAGTCTTGGTTTGTGCACAGGAGCAGCTGCTGCTTTTGGAGTCTTGGCTGATGCAAACCTATGGCATGAGGCCATCCATCTGGCTGTGGCCTGTCTATCTCATGATTGCCAGCAGACAGTAGACTTACTGGTACAGTGACTTCCCTTTGTGACGATCGCTTTGTTTCCCAACAAGATTGTCCTTATAATCAATTGTCCTTACTCAGAGGTACCACTGCAGTCAGCCTGCAGTCGTTGATTTCCAGTTGCATCGTCCTTACAGCAAGAATGTCCTTACATTTAGTGACCTTACAAGGAGAAGTCACTGCAATCCGTCGCTCATGCACTTCTGCTCTTGTATCTCCCGTCCTGCTCTTCTGGTCCTGCAGTGTTCCTGCTGCCTTTCTGCATCCACTGAGCAAGCAGGCATGGGCATTCTTGCCCTCAGAGCATGAAGCCGACGCTGAAACCACCTGGGTGAACTCCTTTGTGTTCACAGCTGTGCATTGTGTGTTCACAGATGTCCACCCTGCAGTCCATCCTACTGTCCTCTCTATGTGCACAGCTGCAGTGACGCCTTGGATCAGATGCTCTGCAGATACTACCTGCTCAGACTGCATGTTCTGCTTCTTAGCCTAAGTCATGCTAAGACACTATGCAATGACATGCACAGGCTGTTTCTCCCCACACTTGCAACCATTGTGCCTCAGTGCTGCAGTGCTACTAGCTTAGCATGCACAGCATGCCTTTGCTGCAAGTCATGCTCATGCAGTCACAGCGCTCGCGCGCGCTTTGCAAACCTGATGCAAAGGATCCCTTAACATTGTGTGCACAGCCTCGGTGACTGCAAGTGTCTGCAGAGTTTGACATGCCAAATACCTCACCTGATCCTCACCTAAAGCTCACCCAATGCCCAATACCTCACCTGATCCTGAGAGCATCTTGGGTTTGCAAACTGTTCGTGTGCTGCAGGCAGTGATGTCTACCAGGCTCAGACATCATCTGAAAGACCTATTGTCTTTACCACCACACACAGCAGCGCCAGCAATGGCTGACTTGATACAAGCTTTGGAGTCTGCACTGGCCCAGTATCCAAACAGCCCTGCCCTGGGCCAGTACCCAGACAGCCCTGCCTCAGGGCCAAGCTCATCCAGCCCTGCCCAAGGGCCGCACCCAAACAACCCCGCCCTTCACAGCATTTACGCAGGGCTGGTGCAACAGGCATTGGCACAGCTCATGGACAAAGCAGCTGCCTGTGCTGCTGCTCTGCCAGTCATGGGAAACAGTGAATGCCAGACGCCGCATGAGCTCAGAAAGCTGCTGCTGATGGTGCTTGGTCAGGTGTGTCCAGCGTGACAATTGCAATGCTGTGTTCTTGACTCAACAGACGCTTTTTCCTGCCTGCCTTGCTGCACTGTGCAGCTTATTAGATGCACTGATGTGGCTTGTGACTGTAATGCCAGAACATCAGGTGCATACATTGCCTGCTGTGCATGACCTCTAACACCAAGCACAGCAGAATAGTCAGCAAGCATGTCTTCAAACCACGAGAGCTACAGGTGCTGCCGTGCAGTCTGCATGTAAAGCAATGACTGAAGTGTGCATGTCATTGCCAATCAGACACTACAGAATGCATCTTGACACCCTGCGTTTTGCACTCGAGTTACATGGCAAATTGCTTGATAGATTGTTTGCTTGAATGATTTATGCCCAGATGATGGCATTTGCTGTACACAGGCTCTTGAGCAGGCTGCCAAGACCCCCGCAATTGCACCATGACAACCTCTACAAAATTGTCTCAAGACAACAGTACCTGAATGATACTCCTGCAATCAGCTGTAAATGCTGTACACAGGCTCTTGGGCGGGTTGCTGAGACCCATGGGGTTGCAGCACAGCATGCACAACATGCGCTGCCTCTGAACGCCGCTTTCATCTGCTGGCAATGGGGCAAGGCTGAGGGCGTCTCCAGCATTCTGGCCCTGCTAGCAGGGTTGATGGGACTGCCCAGCTTGCCCCAGGGTTGGCAAGATGTCCTAGCTTGCCTTGGCAAAACCTCTTCTGCCGCCTCTCTGTCTGACCTGCTACAGGTAACAATGCTTGTATCTGCGCCTATCACAGCAACAGCGCTTGTATTTGCGCCTGTCAGAGCACCAGAAACAGCGTCTATGTCTTGCTTATACCTTGTCAAAATCCTTGAAGCAGCCTTAAACTATGCAAGACATGAGGCTGTACGTTGCAATCTGCCTAGCATTGCCTGCACAAAATAACGCCTGTCATCTGTCATGTGCTGAAAGCCTTGCCTGCCCTTGTTTGGCTTCCATTGCCAGACTGACTTGTGAGATAGAACGCCTACATGCATTGCTGCAATTTTGTCGTTCAATTTTCATCTCATTCTAGGCGTATGCTAGGCAGGCTCAGCAAGCCCAGCTAGGTATGTACTGGAGTTGTGTGTACAATCCTCAAGACTTACACAAACCTTTAGCACTTGCTCCGGGTCTAGTACTGAGCTGTGGGCTTTACCATTGCCAGGAGTTGGGCAGTGCTCTTCACGCAGAAGGACTCACGGTAGAGAAAGACTGGGAACAGGTGAAGCTGAGCTGCTGGACAAGTAATGACAAGGGAGTAGAGCCTGCACGCCTGAAGCAGCTACAGCATCAGGTATGACAGTCTTCTGATGAGGTCTGCTTGGCATATACAATAACTTCTCTTTGTAGGAACACTGAATATAAGGACGTTCTCAATGTAGGGACAATGCAATTGGTAATCAACTGCTGCATTCTGACCGCAGTGGCACTTCTGAGCAAGGACAATTCAATGCAAGGACAGTTTTCTTGGGAACCCAAGACATTTTAGAAAGAGAAATTACTGGATATCTGTTCTTGCAGTCAGCAAGATCGCTCACAGAATGCATCTGCCGGTTGTCCTTGCTATGCCGGCACCTTGGCCCAGTAAGAGACTTCAAGTTACTTATTGTCATTTCAGACTATGGGCGCTCATGCAGATTCTGCTTCCTGTCTGCTGCCCCTGCCTGCTCTGAGTTGCCACACTCTGTTTGCTCAGTTGCTTTCATCATGCATTGCAAGCTGACAGCTGCTCAATGAAAGACCAGGCCCAACTTTGATCAGATGAATGAAACAGCTCTACAGCGGCGCTGTTGTAAGATTTCTAGCTTGACAGACCAGCTGCAAGCCCGCACCAAGCCAATTGTGCTGATGTGCAGTGTCATTTTGTGGCGTTCATGCAAAGCGCAGTGCTCATCCTGAGGCCCCACATAGAGCACATTCTGGCAAATTGCACCTGGACTGAGGGCCTGGCAGCTCAAGGCCCTGCCCTGACCATCAATGAAGATGTCTCAGCCCCCTGCGCATTGTCAAACCCTCACCTGACCCCTGCAAGCCCCAGCAAGCCCCCAAGCCATGTAACCAGCGGTGGACATGTTGACCAAGACAACACAGTGGAAGCTGAAGAGACCAGGACAAGACAGAAGGCAGCTAGTCAGCAGCCCCCTGGAATAGAAGCTGAACAAGCCAGGGCAGGGCACGAGGCAGCTGGCCAACAGCCCTCATCTGTCATTGAGGCCGCCCTTGCAGCCTTAGTCAGGCTCAACTGGCTGATGCTGAGTAGACGGAAGCTGGCACAGAGTTGGGCGGCAAATATGAGTCAAGCCCAAAAGGTGCTGGAGTCTGGCAAAGCTGAGGTGAGCACTTGCACCTGGCTTGCTGACGTGCATGGCTGCACATCATCTTGACTGTTGCCCATGAATGCATGCGTGCACTCGCTCAGGTGATAGCAGCCAAGCTGACGGCATGGATTCAGCAAGAATGCGCATCGCAGAGTTGCGACGCTACAGAGCCCGCTTGAGTCCATTTATGAACTCCAGCTCTGCCTGCATCAGGAGTCAGCAGCTCTCTTCACAAAGGCCTTCACTTTACGCGTTTCTCCACAGGAGTTCCCACAAGAGCGACTCTGTGCTGAAGAGTTGGTGCTATGGGCAACAGCTGTGGCAGCAGCTGATAGGGTGCACAGCAGCAAGCAGGTGCAGGAAGCTGTCATTGGCGTCTGCAGCAGCATCAGTCACCCCTGGCCTGACTTGCCTGCCCTGTTGGAAGCAGCCCTGCCCCATGCACCCACTGAAAGGGTGAGGTGTACTGTCTGTGCTGACTTGCAGCCAGCAATTGCATGCAGTTGGCTGGTCATTGAAAGGCCCAGTCAGCATCACCACAAGCCCACTTGGTTATTTGGTCTAGTCGCTAGGTCTTGTGAGCTTCGTCCAAGCTGGGTTACAGATCTGTGATGAACCCATACTCTTTGAGTTCTCTAGCCATTTGCCGCCTGCATCCATTTGCTGATGATCCCTTCCTAATGGCTGGCAATAAGTCTGCTTCTGAATTCTCCTGTGATGATTAATAACAGCTCTGCAACAGCAAGTCATTGAGCAAGGTTAACATACTGTCTGCACTGGCTCAAGGCTGAGACTCTTGCTGCCTTTCTGGCCTGGTTGCGCCTAACCTGCTTGCAAGAAGTCATCGTTGTTGCAAAAAATTACCTTTGTATTTGTCTTGAGTCATTATGTGTCTTGAGTCATTGCACCAAGGTTGCAGCACATGACTGACCATACTCATGCTGTTCAGGCTGCTGCTATGATGAGGCGTCTGAGGACTGCTTGCACCCAGTCTGTCACCCTCCAAGGTATGAAGGCTAGCCTTGACAGAAGTCACTTTGACCCATGTCACTGCGCCCTTGCCTTGCATGCTGTGCTCAAAACCTTTGTCTGGTGTTGTGCATGCACGTATAGAAAGCTGCTGCATGGCCATCACATGACAAAGCAGGCATACCAACAGCTGATATTTCTACTGTCTGCATTGTTCTGGACTGTAATGATCATGTCCAGCCAGCAGTGTACAACCTGCACAATCATCTATGAGTGATCTTGGCATCCATGTTCAACAAGCACAATCAGCGTGTATGCCGTGCTCCAGCAGCATGTTTGCATGGCAATAGCACTGACTATGCTTCAATTCACTCCACAGCAGATAGTTTTGAACTGATATTGACAGCTGGGAAACAGCATATGTCTCTAGCATATTCCTCAGCAATAGTCAGCGTTGTGTTTGGCTGCAGAGGGCAGCATGCCAGTTAATTGGCATGATGAGTGGCATGCATACTGCATTGCCACTGCAGCGCATCTGCAAGCTTGGCTGAAAGGCGGTGCTGTTGTGTTGTCTATTCGGCAGGTGAGACAGTCATTGTGCGTATGTGCATGACCAGAACTCGCCCCGCAGCCCCACAGCAAAGCTCTGATGGATTGGCTGCGCCCATGCCTCAAACAGTCACTTTCCACAGATGTTGCGTGCGCATATCAGCGCAGGTATCAGTATAGCATCCTGTGACCATGCATACTCTTTGCAGTCTGTTGTCTGGTCTGTATGGGAGACTTACTTCAAGGCCTCAAGCAAAGCACTTGATACAACAGAGCGTCATATGCATATTACTTCCACCGCTGGCATGCTAATTCATTGGTTGGTTCTTTGAATACCTCCATGTCTCAAGCACGGCACTCTGTCTCAGAACTGTACATGCATAGCAATCCCACAGCTTGCATGTTGATTGCTTGGCAAATTGAGATTTTGGCAATGTGTAGGGGACAGTGCATGCAAGCCCTTTGAGCAGCGACATGGGCAACTCAGACCTCCTGCAGTACCTGACAGCTCAGCCAAAGTCAAGTCTCAACATGGAGGCTGCCTTGCCGCCCCTATCGACTTGCTTCCAGCATCCTCTCTGCTTAGGTATAATACATGAACCAGCATGTATGACTGAGCATACAACAGCCGCCTGTTGCCCAGAACTTTGCTGGCACTGCATTCACTTGTGTCAACACCATTGGCCGCCTCCTTTTGCCTTTGTGGTCAAAGCCTTTGACAGCAGGACTTTGTTTGGACTCAAAGCAGCTGCGTGAGCAGCAAGCTGACAATGCAGCTGGTCAGAAGATGAGTGTGACAAACTGTTGATGAGTGATGCAGGCCAAGGGCAAGCAGTGAAGGAGGATGAGGCATTGATGGCGCTGCAATTCCTTATGCATCCTACATGCAGCCCTGAAGTTACAGCCTGGCATCAGCACAGGTCAGTCACCCTTTGGCTTAATTTCAATGCATGCTTTTGTGCTTCCCTCAGCACCTCATTGCATGCAGCCTTGTGATTCACTCAGCATATCATTGCACGCAGTGTGCAAGGACAGTCAGCATGATGCACTGCCTGCAACTGTTGCTCTTGAAACTGTGAACTTCTGCAAGTTGTGCTTGCCATCTTCTGCATTGAAGACACGACCTTATGCAGCCGAGCCTTACCGCTGTGGCAACAAGCACACACCTAACCCTGCCTGTTTTCCGTTTGCCTGGTGCATGAGCATTGAGCTCACAAAACACACCATCGCACTATACCAATGGCAACTAGCACCTTGGATCCTGTCTGTAGCTGTGCGCTCAACAAGCTATAAGAAGAGCTACAGGCAATTGCCTCAGGCATATAGCGCTTATGCTCAACAGCAACTTCTGATGTACAGGGTACAGCAACTGCCTGCTTGCCCAGAGCTTGATGCGCAAACCACTCTCCCTCCTTCCCGGCAATCTCTGTTGCCTGATGACATTGCACTGGAGCTGCATCAGCCCAAAGCTGACCGGACAACTCAAGCATCTCTGCATGAAGGCAGGCAGCCAAAAGCCAGCGCTGCTTTGTTGCCCAACAGCAGCCTACATAACCAGCAGCTTGGCTCTAGCAGCACTCAGCCTCAGCAGTCTGTGGTGAAGCCCGGCTTCAAGCTTGATGCTGTGCAAGCTTCAGACAGCCGTGCTGATGGTAGCGGAGACCCACCCTGTCATGCAATATTTGCCTCGCCAAAGCAGGCACTGTCGGCGGTCCCTTCAGCTTTTGAGGAGAAAGCTCACAATTCAGTCAGTGCTGATGACCAGGCGTTTGCACTGACAGCAGATTCAGCAGAGCTCATTTTGGCTGAGTCAGAGGAAAGCGCTCCTGAGGGCAAGCAGGCTATGCACTGTGGGGAGGGGCAGGGCCTCTCAAACTTGCCCTCCACAGGAGCGCCTCAGTCCACTGGCAGCTTGCCTAAGCAGGCAGCTGAGACTATCCAGGCCAGCCGGCTGGTCAAGAGAAGGCTGCCTAAGCTGAGGATGCCACTGACTGGCCTGGGTACCAAGCGTAGGGCTGCAAACAGAGCAGCTACTCCACGGTATGTTGCTGAGGGCACAGAATCAGCCTTCGACCTCAGCAATTGTGCCCTTGGTGTCAGCTTGGACGGTGCTTGTGCTGAAAGCCTGCTGATGCGGGAAGCCTGTGTGCAAAGCCAGCCAACTGTGGAGGAAGAAGAGCAAGCCGCCCTTGCGCTGCATCGCTACCTAAGCTTGGTTCAAGGTAGTGACAGCTCATCTGATGCAGTGCCTGTGTCCAGGGCAGAACCAGCAGATGAGCAGACGTCCAGTTTGTCTCAAAGCTCAGCGCAGCATGCGCAGCACAGCAGCAGAAGTCTAGGGTGGCTTTGGCATAGACCAGTAGCAGAGGGAACCGAATCCATTGCTGCGTTTCACCCATCATGGCATTTGAGAGCTGCCCACTCAACACAGCAGTCTCAGGAGCAGCCACGCCAAACAGATGCTGACAGCTTGTCTGACAATGACAACAATCCACTAGACCAATTCTTCAGGCCTGCTGGGGGCATCTCTAAGAGCCCTGCTGGGGGCATTTCCAAGAGTACTGCTAGGGGCCTCTCCCAAAGCGCCCAGCACCAGCCAAGCATGGTTGAGCAAGCTGGCTGCCTTAATTTCAGCAGCCATGTTGTTTCAGATGGCCAATTGCCACAGCAAGCAGGGCAGGGCCAGAAGCCTGGGGCTAAACAGCGAAGCCCCATTGATGACGTTGTGCTCAGCTCAGAAGAAGCCTCTGAGGTGGAATCACAAGAAGCTGAGCATGACTCAGCTACGGAGTTTGAGCCCAGCGCGTCTCAGCATGCACAGGACGTCACTTCTGACCCTACTGACGATCTAGCAGGAAGGGTGTTTGCCAGCTCTGAGCATGAGCCTGGTCAATTTGACGAGGGACAGTATGCAGACTACCACTCAGAAGAGGGGCAATCTGATGATCCAGGGTTGGATGAGTCTTCAGCCTATCTGCCAGCAGGCATAGCAGACGCGTCAGAGGTGTACAGCCCCATGTCACATGGGGCAACGCGCGTGCGGTCCATGATCACTCAGAGACCCTTCATGCTAGAAGAGCCAGTCAGCCCAGCTGCAGAGCGTCTTGGCTTGACCATGGGGAGAACGTCCCAAGTCACCTTCAGCACGCAGTCTCTGGGAGACACTGTTGTCATGCAAGCTCCAGGACAACCTGATGAGCCATTGTACCGTGACTGGTCACAGTCTGCTCAGAGCTTCAGCGCACATGCTCAAGAGACTGCTGCAGCAGCTGCCCCCGACCCTGACCTGGCAGCTGAGGCAAATCAGGAAGAGGTGGTGTATGAGAGAGTGCCCCTCTCTGATCCAAACATCACCAAGGCGCCCAGCAAAGGCGCTATCAGTAAGCTGACTGGCACTCTGTTCAGGCGCTCAGGCAAGCGCACAGCTGAGACACAGACAACTGAGCAACGGGAAGAAGAGACTCAGACTTCAGATCAGCCTGAGTCAGAGCCAAATGTGCAGCAGCTTGTTCCGGCTGGGCAGCTAGAACTGGGGCAGGAGCTTTCCTTTGGTGATGCTCTGAAAGCTCAACCTGCTCCAGCCTTGACTGCCGCCAGCGAGCCTGCACAAAGGCCTGACGGTGGTGGTATGATGCTGTCAGACTTGATAGAGACGCACGGCCCTCTGGCAATGACAGCAATGTCATCACCAACTCATACCAGCGCGTTTGTCTTGCCAGCTGAGCAGACCTCTCCAGCACAGTTGGCAGGCTTGGCTGAGGGAGGGGACACAGCTTTCAGTGCTCAAGCATCAGGGCAGGAAGTGTCAACAGCAGTGCCTCAGCAGCTTTTAGGCTTGAATGACTTGCCAGCTGCGACAGACATGATGACCTTCCAGGTCGACGGTCAGATCAAGCTTGGGCTTCGCCCTCGCCAGCTCACCTTCTCGGGTCCGGCACAGCCTCCGCAGTTGCGGCCGCAGCTGATCGACGGCCAGATAGCAGCATCAGGCTCGAGCACGTTCTTCCCCCCTCCGCCGGACGTGGCCCTTGAGTCAGCGGCCGGCCCCGTCTCCTTTGCAGGTCAAGGACCCTCTCCTGTACCGCTACTGCAGCCAGCAGGTGAAGCCTCAGGTGCTGTCAGCAACATGGCTGCACCCTCTGAACAGCAGCCAGAGCATACTCAGCAGCCAGAGCATACTCAGCAGCAGCCCTTGCCCGTCATTGCAGCAGCAATGTCCAGGCAGGCATCCATGCAAGCAGATCAGGGACCAGCTGATTTGCCTGCAGGTCATCCTCTCACAGCTGTTGCACCATCACTGTCATGGCCAGGCAAGGACTTGGTTTCAGCGCTGCCTACCAGGGAGGACACCCTCTCCAGACAGCCCTCAGCGCTGGCAAACAAGCCTTCAAGGCCAGGCTCAGCAGCCTTGCAAGTGCCCTCCAGACAGGGCTCAGCAGCTTCACAAGTGCCTGCCAGGCAGCTCCCTGGCACAGTCAGCAACGAGTCAAGGCAGGCTTCAGCAGTAGCGCAATCATTGCCGAAGCAGCTGTCAGCAGCAGCACAGCAGCCAGCCTATGGTTCATCTAGCATGTCTCAACAGCAATTCAGGCAGAACTCAGCTAATGCCTCAGAGATGCCACTGTCCAGACAGCTGTCAGCAGCTGTCCCAGAGGAAGCATCCACAGGGCCTGATCAGGCAGCAGGGCCCAGCCCTCAAAGGGGCATTGAGCAGGCTTGGGCTGCCCTGCTGCCTACGCTCCTGGCAGAAGTCAACAGGCAGCAGCACAACTCAGCAGCTGCCGCAGGACCTACTGCTAGTGACCTGGTATTCGCAGAATCTTTTCAGCAGGCCAGGAGCGGCAGTGATGCTGCTCAAACAGTGATGGACATTCTGAAGACATGGGCTCCTGTTCCAAAGTCCATGTCTGCAGGTAATGATTGGCATGACTGCATGATGTTCATCATCTGCACTGGCTAGACTCTGAATACAAGCATTGATTTTGATGTAAGCCATCATATCTGGCCTGGTATGTGCCAGTTTGAATTGTTGCTGCCTGCAATGTGTCAGTGCTTGACCAGCATCAACAGAGGCTGACTTATGCACTGTATGACCATGTGTCATTGATGCTGTGATGCCCAGCACAACACAATTTGGCACACACACTTGACGTTCTGAGGTGAGAAATATAAACAACTTTGATGGTAAGGCAGCTCAGCTGACAGCATAGCACAGCTCAGCGCATCCTCAACTGCCGACAGCTTCAGAAGTACTCAACTTGAATCATTCACCGAGGCGTACATCATGCACAATTTGCGTTTCGGGAAGACAACAAACAATTTTGATGGTGGATAAAAAGGGACTGTGCAGGTCCAAAGCAGAGCGCATCACAGCTGCTGAAGGCAATGCGTCTGGAAATTGGCCCCAGGGGCGTGTCAGACAAGAACAGGAGCCACAGCTCCCAGCAGCCCCATCAGAGCAGAGGGCCCTTCCTCAATAGGCTTGCACAAGAGAGCGGACAGACTGCATTCCATAGTGATCTGCACTCAGCGAGTCAGCATGGCAGGTGAGACTTACAACACTCCTGTGGCACTGGTTTGACCTGCACCATAAATTGCAATGGCAGCAGCATCAGCCCTGTTGTAGGCATACTTTGTTCACCTTCTGTTTCTGCAAGCTGCCAAGAATGTCAAGACAGTATTGCGCAATCGCCATATTGACAGTAGTCATGCAATCCAAACAGCCTGACTTAACTTTGATGATCTTTCAGGTCACCTAAGGCAAGGGGCTATCAGTCACAAATGGCAGCATATGAGTCACAGCTGCCGCTTAACCATCCTGATGCTCAAAGACTGAGGCTACTAAGGCTGGATGGCCCTGCACAGCTGCCGGACAGACACATGCAGGCAGGCCTGAACAGCACAGCTGCTGCTGATATCTCTGCAAATCAGCTCAGGTAGGCCTCTTGCTGTGGTTTTGCATTCATGTCAGCTGCAGAGTGCAACCTGAAGTCAAAGTGACACAGCTACTGCTGATATCTATGCAAATCAGCTCAGGTCGGCCTCTTGCTACGGCTTTGCAATCAAGATTGTGGTAAAGTGCAGTGTGTCTTTCAACCTGACACAGCTGCTGTTGCTGTTTTGTGAACACTGCGCATAGAGGTCAGTAGCTGGAGGCAATGACATGAGTAATCATTAGGTAGGCATAATTGCGAGCAGCTTTGCAATCATGCGCTGATTTTAAACTGGAATGTTGACCTCGCAGGCTTTGTTTGACTAACAATGCTCTGTATGCATGACGGATTTGGCATGCCGCATACCCTTGCACAGCTGCATGGCTCTCCTTTTCAGAGCCTGTGTGAGCCTGTGTGGCATCTCTCAGAGCAACATCTATAAGCATCCTCCCAAACAGCCACAACACTGCTCAAGCATGATCCTTTCACCAGGCTATGTGGTTCAGCAATCCATCAAATGCATGAGTCAGCAATCCATCAGGTGCATAAATTTTGTTCTTTATTGCAGGCTGTTAAGACTGCCAATCATGGCAAGGCAGTCCTCCACTCCAGCAACCAGTCAGAGGGACCCTGGACCCCACTCCTCGAAACAGCCCCTTCAGGATGCCAATGGACGCCTGACGCCCCCACATCACCTGCTGAACCCCTCTTTGGCCCCTGTCCAGCTCCCCCTTGACCCCCCTCCACCCAGCAGCCGCTCAGCACGCAGCAACACATCAGCAGCGTGCAATCATGAGCCCAACAGCTTCACTGTGGGCACCATTACTAACGCATACTTCAGTCATGGGCCCACAGGGCCGTTGTCCATCTGGGGGCAGTCTGCAATCAGCCCTGCCCTCGGGGCTTCTCAAGCAGCTGCTGAGGCAAGCACAACAAACAGCCCTGCTCCTTTCAGTCCAGCCTCAGGCCATGGGCAGATGCATAATACCTTTGAGCCTGTTTCATATGCCAGCGCTTACATGAATGGTCTCCCTTGGGAAGCTGATGCTGCACCTGAGTCATCCAAGCAGCCAGCACAGCAGGCAGCAAGCATCCAACAGCTTCTGCCCAACAGCAAGAGGCGCAGCAGCAACGCTGATGGGCAGTCTACCAATCTAGTAGACAACCGCACAGCTCATGTGCAGCAGAACAGCAATGGCAGTGGTAGCATCTCCAGTAGCAGAGAGGGCAGAAGCAAGCAACACCATCAGCAGAAGGACAAGAGCCTTAGGATTGTGGCGCACAGCCCTGAAGGCCCTGTAGCGAGTGGTGTTCAGAGGGCAGCCAGAGCACAGAGGAGACCTGAGGATGATGAGCAATCTGATGTTGAGCAGAACAGCCGCAGGATGAACAGATCGCCGCCCCGCCACCACCAAGTCAGGTGAGGCGACCTTGGGATGATGCTGAGTGTTGGTGACAATGAGGGAGGGTTTGATTGCAGAAGCTGTCAAGCGACTTATGGCCTCTGTCAGCCCAAGAACAAATGCAATGAGCTTACAAAGTGCACGACGATTCAACTCCATGACTCTTTGTAAAGTCTGTATGCATAGGCATTTTCACCTGGGCATTGCTTGACTCCTTTCAGAACTGGCATTCATGTTTGACTGGGCAGATCCTCAGGGGTAGTTGGCAAGCCCTCCCAAGAGAATGACCATTACATCAACAGCATTCTGATGGTACCTGTGATGTGTGATGCAGGGCAGCTGGTGCACCTGGTGACAGCTCCTACAATGCCAGTATCAGGGTGCAAAGGCTAGGTCCCAGCCCTCAGAAGCCTCAAGCATCCACCGGACCCAGCACACTGCCTGTACATCCAATCCCTTCCCAGCCAGCAGACAGCACCTCCAGAGGCAATGCACAGCAATCCAGCCGCAGACAGGCTGCATTGCAACAGCTGGCAGCACGTTCCAGGTCCAGAAGTGGCTCATCCAGCAGGGCTCTTTCCCAACAGCCCTCCAAGGCCAATCTAGAACAGCCCTTGGCCTTAGACCATGCCCTGCTCAACTCTGCCTTGGCACAGGATGCTGCTGCAGCAAGGCTTGCAGGTGACTACTTAGCAGCAGCACACTCAGCTGCATCAATTCATTCTGCGGCGGCCTCTTCAGCTTCCAGCTGGCCACAGCAGTCTGATCTGCCAATGGAGATGCAAAGTCAAAGGGACCAGATAGGGGCTAACGCAGGGGTTGAGGGGTTGATGGGCAGTGAGTGGGAGAGCGTTCTCAGGCGGGGCTTTCAGCTGGCTCAAGGACCAACCACTGACCAGTTTCTGCAAGTTGTGGACTTGTATCCTGACCAAAGGCTGAGCCAGGTGTGTTCTGCTTTGTGTCCGCCCGATGACCTGAGGCACAGCTCAATGGCATGCAGATATGGATCAAACTGCAATTGGCAGATGATGAGGTGAAGCTCATAGCAGCTTGTTTTTGTTCTGAGCATGCTACAGCCTGTATGCCCTGATGCAGTGAAATGGTTGTGCACAAGCAATCTAGCTTGCCTCTATATGATGACAAAAGGTGGTCATCCTTCAGACGTATGTGTCACAACATTATAGTGTATTGTCATGACACGTATTGTGACAGTTTGCTGCTGTGCACTGCTGCAGACGCACACGCAAGACCGCTGGCACAAAGAGAATACAACAGGTGGGAGTCAGCGCCAGGCACAGGACACCAAACACATGGGCATGGCTGCTGAGCTTGCTGACATTCTGAGCCAGTTAGATGACGCAGCCAAGCTTGCAGATGAGCTGGAGTTTGATGTGGGCAGCAGGAGATAAGGCTGAAGCTGTCATGTATACTACTACGTAGTTCAAGACAATCGAGATTCTCATGGCCGTGTAACTCTGCCCTCGTGCCCCGTTGAGACTGTCTGATACTGACAGCGCTGCCAGGGCTGCTGTACACAAATTGTGAGACTGCTTTGCGCTACGTGCATACAGCCGCTCACGGCGATTGCTACGTACACATGCAGAGACCTAGGGCGAATACATCAGAGAACGTGTATCAAAATTTAATGCAATGCAGGTTTTGTCATTTGCACACACTGCTGCCGCAAGCGTTGACTACTCATCTTCCTGTGGCCCCTCAGCAGGGGACATGAAAAAAGCAGGTGATGGTCTCTTTCATTGAAGAGACCATCTGCAGCTGATGCTATTACGGTCTGACATGCGACCCGCGGGGATTGAAGTCATGTTAGGGACGCTAGCGGCAGAACATTGGACGCGACCGACCTCGCGTTCCGGCAACAGCTTCCGGCAGCGCCTTTTGACGCTTCGTCCCGTTAGTCGTGTGCAAGCGCAAGCAGAAAGCAATCCATTACACGCCTGCCCAAGCTCGTAACGCTTGGCAGTAGTCGGTTGTGAACTTGAGCTTATGAGCCAGGACGAGCTAACGCTGAAAGTCGAGCGCAGTCAGCCCAGCAACGAGCAACTCTCGCCTGTGTTCGAAGACTCTGCGACAGAACACTTCAATCCAGGTCAGCGAGATCAAATGCCTGTGCATATTTGACACACACTGGAACTTCACATGCAGATCATCGCATCTGCAGCCTGCTCTGTTTGTTCGCCCGCTGACTTGCTGCAACTCAAATGTACGTTGATGCCTCAGCAGTGTGTCTCGATGTCCAGGCATGGACAGCGAAAGGCGCGATGTGCTATCAGACCGTTTGCCCGAGCAGCAATATGGCGGAGGAGTGGAAGCGTACTACAGTCAGGCGCCATTGCTGTCACACAACGGTCAAGATGGCTCTCACTACCACCCAAACGCCGTAGCAAACGGTGGTGACAGCGCCTACTCCCGCCAGTCCTCTTTCGGCACTCCTTCAGAACCAGCACCGTATGTTCCCACACCCCAGCCAACTCAAAAACGCCAGACTCAGCGCCAGCGATCAGCCAATCTAGCTATGCTGCGGGTCAGTCACTCCCTTTGCTGCTATAGGCCTTCGTGGCCTTTCTCTTTGCACTGCATTCCTGGTTTGGGCCCACTGCAACATCCCGGTGCAGCCCCATGCACTCAAACTACACTGTACTACGCAGAAGGCTTGACACAACTCAACACGCAACTGCAGGTCCCTCCCAAGATTGTAGACAAGTACGTCAACTTACTTGTGGTTGGTGAGAGCGGGCTTGGCAAGACAACCTTCATCCGCAACTGCTTTGCTGACCTGCTGAACGAGGACTTTGATCTGTTGGATGCCTCCTGGGGTTCCATGACTGAGTTCAAGGACAGCCCTTCAGTGTTCTGCACTCACTTGCCTGCCATCGAAGTGCCAGAGGCCCTCATCCGCCTGCGCTACTCTGTCCAGGATGTGCCTGGGTGAGTCAAGTCAGTATGCATTTGTCATGGTACCAGATATGCCACCAATGTGCAAGTTGTGCTGGCCATCGTTCTGGAACGCAGACACGCCGCTCACTTGTACTCTGTCATAATCATGTATTACCATCGTCATGATGGATGCTATTGTGCCAGGCCATGTGACAGGCACTTGAACCTGGCTCATTTGCATACATGTACACAATGTCTCATGTCTGTCTGAGTCATGCATGTTGACATGCTGATGTCACATCTGCATTCTGCATGCATGCACTGACCCACGCCTTATGGCTGCAGCTGTACGCACGCTTGAACTGTCGCTGTTGTCGCACTTTCAGTGCTTGAGAGCAGTGTTTGTGGCAGCTATTGATGTTGCTGATCCACACAACTTTGTGTTGACTGCAGATACATTGTTGATATTGCATGCGCCAACAGCGATACATACGTAAGTGAGTGCAATACTATTTTGCCTGCAGGTACGGTGATGACATTGCATATGAGAGCAGCGACGCGTATGTCAGTGAGATTCTGGCTCTAGTCAGGCAGCAGAACATCCATCAGTGCAATGAGACTCAAGGCATTCTGCTTGAGGAGCTGGAATTCAAGCACATGTATGACGCATGCATCTACTTCATTGCTCCCCATCAGTTGAAGCCCAGAGACCTGAAGTTCATGGCTGCCATTAGTAAGGCCGTACCAGTCATCCCAGTCATTGCCAAGGCTGACAGCATGACTAATGAAGAGCGCCACAGCTTCCGTAGTCATATCATGGCATCACTGAACAAGCCCAACTACTCCTCAGGTCAGTCATGGTCATCATTGCTTTTTGCAACTTCTGTAATCACGATGCTGCTTCTCTCTTCAAGCCCAAAAGTTCCCCAGGTGGCGTACTCATCAGCTTTATGTGTTTAGGTACAAAACCTTTTTCATGACTAAGTTACACACGCTGGGATGCTTGACACAACAACTTCCAGATTCTCTCAGGCTAGTGTTTGCCCCACTGCATCAGCCTGGCTGGTTCCCGTGCAATGCGGGTCAAACACTTGCAATCCCACCCCACCTGTTGGAAACAACCCTTGTCCTTTCTGACAGTGGCACAGCACTGCCTACCTATGCTGGCAAGGGCACATTTGCAGCGGCTGCAGACATGCAAGCAAATGTAGCGCTGATTGCATTGATACCTTCCGCTCTCTCTTTGGTTTGCCAAGATACAGCTGAAGAGCTGAAGGTCCCATGCGATCAGTGCTGTAGTCAATTGCAGAACTCCAGTTGTTATGAGTGCAGTTGTTCATGGGCACCAGCATTATACTGCTGTACTGAAAGCCTAAGTCAGCATGACACATGACGGCAGGCTTTTGGGCTTGCAATACACAAGTGCTTTGCTTTGCATGTGAATGGCCATGTGTGCGTTATGATCTATAATTGCAAAGACTTGTAGGTGTGTAACAGGCATGGTGGTGACAGAGTACAAATGCAAATCAGTGTAAGGTTCCGCAGCTGAGAGTGCATGTCCCCCGTTTGACGTGTCCAACTTCCTTGAGGAAATTGTGACTGCTGCTAAGGCTGCTGACCTGCCTTTGCCTTTTGGCTGTGATCAGCAGTCATTTGTGTGCATTCGAAGTATCTACACTGAAATGTACGGATTCTCACTGAAGTTGGCAGTTCATTTGTTTGCTGCAGCTGAAGGTGCATCAGAGCCACTTGACATCTTCAAGATCCCTGGAAGGGGTTTTGAATGCTGCTGAGGCTGTTGTCCTGCCATTGCCTTTTGCTGTGGTGGGCAGCAATGAGCTGACTGCATCAAACACAAACATTCTGAAATCGATTTTGACTTTGCCTGCTGCAGCTGAAGGTGCATCAGAGCCAATTGACATCTTCCAGTTCCCTGAGGAGGTCTTGAGTGCTGCTGAGGCTGCTGGCCTGCCGCTACCTTTCGCTGTGGTGGGCAGTTGGTAAACATCATGTCAAGTCTATCAGCATCAAGATCTTCCCTGTTCTGGATAAGAGTCTGCATGCCGCTGCCATGTGACATATTCCCTGCTTGCTGCAGCTGAAGGCGCATCAGAGCCAATCGACATCTTCCAGTTCCCTGAGGAGGTCTTGAGTGCCGCTGAGGCTGCTGGCCTGCCGTTGCCTTTTGCGGTGGTGGGCAGCAAGGAGACCGACGAAGTTGAGGATGACGTTGTGCCCCTGCGTCACTATCCCTGGGGTACCTGCCTGCCTCTCAGGAAGGAGCATTCTGATGCTGTCTTCTTCAGGTGTGTTTGCCGTCCTGACAAATTTGGGAACATTTCGTCTTTTGTCCATTTCGGACATTTCCTAATGCTGTCAATGCATTGTGCATTTGAAATGGCATCAGGCTCAGTGAGATATTGATGCTGAATTTTTGCGCAGCTCTTACAGCAGCCTGTGTACACTACGTCTGGTGACAGTTGAGTTAGTTGGCTTTTTCGCTGGCATGATTCATTGAGCCCTGATAACAAAGAGCTTTGATAAGGCGCAGCAGCAGCTACTGTCCTGTTGTGAATCAGAGGAGGATTGTTGTGGCGCAGGCTTCCACATGCAGAGGGAACAAGGAATGCACTGATCACCTATGATTGATCTGTAATGCAGGAAGACCGCGCTGGCTTATGGCCTCGAGGGAGCAGTTTCATGCAGCCACCAGAACACCACAGAATGCTGCTTTGCTGGACCTTCCACAGTTGACTGCACAGAATGCAAGGCTGTGTCACGACTGCGAAAGGATTGTTTGCTGACTGTGCTGTGATCACAAGTGACTGTGATGCCCTGGACTGCTGGAGTGCGGTTTTCATGCCTTGAGGGAGGCGAAGGAGCCGCGCTACATCGCCTTCAGGAACTGCCTGCTGATGTCATGGACTCTTTCTTAAGACACATAATTGCATTGTTCCAAGGCTGTGTCACAACTGCGAAAGGATTGTTTGCTGACTGTGCTGTGATCACAACTGACTGTGATGCTCTGGACTGCAGGAAGACTGTGTTGGAGTACGGTTTCCATGCCTTGAGGGAGGAGAAGAAAGCGCGCTACATCGCCTTCAGAGATTCCCTGCTGCAAGTGGAGAAGCAGAAGGAGAACGCCCAGCAGGAAAGGCTGCACCAGCAGCAGCAGCAACAGGCCAGTGTACCTCCTTACTCTACATTCTACAGTGACTTCTCCTTGTAACAACCGCTTTGGTTCTCACGAAAAGTGTCCAAATCATTTATGATCCTTACTCAGAGGCGCCACTGCTGTCAGAATGCAGTGATTGTCTACCAATTGCATTGTTGTTAAATCAAGAACTTCCTTACAGTGAGTGTCCTTACAAGGAGAAGTTACTGTAGTCATATCCCAGCCATTGATAATCAGACCCATTTGAGTGTTGCGTATAATATGTCGACGCCCAGTGAGCCACCATACCCTCTGTGTCAGTATTTGGTCTTCACAAAGATCTAATGTTCATAACCTTGGCGCCAGCAATTTGCACCTGTCAGCACTTATGCTGCGACTCAGTCATGCACGCCCTCAACTAGTTGCACATCGTGCATTGGCCCCAATGTATTCTGCATTTCAAAATTCACACTACATCTATCCATCCTTGAAAAACCCTTGAATACTGCAAGTTGCGCGTCGTGTCGTATTCGGGTTCGTCTTGCGAATTGCGCTCTGCGCAATGAGTATGACCATTCAATTTGCTGCAGCAGGCAGCCAGGCAGGCAGAAGAAGAGGCACAGCAGCAGTACTATGCACAACAGCAGGCAGAACTGGCTTCCTCTGGCAGAAAGAACAGCGGCAAATCACAGAGCTTTAGTCAGGCAGGCAGCGAGTACAGCCAGGGCATGCCCCCACAGACCCCTAGCAAGAAGCCCTATGATGATAAGAAAAACACCAATTTCTTTGGGCTGAAGAAGAAGGGCAGCCACGATCTGCCTTACTAAGCTGGCGGCACGTGTGGTGCCATATGACTACACTACTGACATTGTCAAGACTACCAAGTTGTATTGGCTGGAGAAGCAGTGCAGTCATCACCTTGCTTGCTAAGGCGGCGCACAGGGTGTCATGCGACTACCACCCGGTGACCAACATTGTATACAGAGTCTGGCATATTCAGAATTCCTGCGCTACATCTCCCCAATCTTTTCAAGGCACAAAGCAATTGTATCAACTGAGTCTTTAGCTGAAGGCTTTACAGCTGAGGTCTAAGGAGTCGCACATCTGACATAAGCAAGAACTTGAAGTTGGGGCTGCAGGTGAATTGTAACATGCAGGTGCTGGTTAATGTTTTACAACATGCTAATGAGTCCTGACTAGTTGCTGCTGTTTGCATTACTACAGACATGTTTCTGTTGCAACTTGCTTTTCTTTTGGTATCTTTACTATGTGCATCTAGCGCATGCACAACAGGTCAAATGACTGGGTACACAGTGCGCTGGCATTGCTGCATGTACAAATGACTCAATGACCCATTGACTTCCTGCTGAACATATGTCAGGTTGAACATTTCGTGCTGACTGTCCAACTAGGTTTGCTATGCTAGACTGATCCTTTTCCGCTTACTGCAAACGCAAGAAAGTCTTGTGACAATCTCACCCATGTCTCAGCGTGTTGTATTCATTTGAAGCTGCAATGAGCCTTAGCTCACAGGCTCTATACACGTGTTCCTTTGTACAGACTGACATGTAACAAGGCATCTTGTAGCTGTGTCAAATCTACAGTATATTTCACTTGCAGCATTTGTGTGCAGGCTGTTTTGCAAAAAATCCAAGGTTCTGACCCCAAGACACGCAATGCAGGAGCTATAGCCAGCAAATACAATCTGAACGAAACGCACTAAATGAACTGGATGTCATTGCGGTCAATGATCTGTACCACATTGTGACGCAGCCATTGCACAAAATTGCACTTCCCACTCAACGCATGGCATATTTTGCTGAAGGCATAGCAACATTGCACAGCAATTGATGGACAGAAAGCAGCCCAGTATAGAGCCTTGTCACACACCACTGCAGAAATGTCAGAATCCCAAGTTGGGTTGTAAATATTACTCTTAGACGGACTGTAGCTGAAACCAATGGCAAATCAGACTCTTCTCATGATGGAGACCGTCTCCTTTTGCCAGCAGTACTTCTGGAGGTTGTTCTCCTAGGCTTGGCTGCACTTGCAGTTCTAGCAGCAGGGGTTGCTGCTTTGCCTTTGGCAGAACCAGTTCTGCCACCTGCCTTCTTGGCTGTTGCGACCTTGCTTGCAAGTGGGATTGGCGTAGACTGCCTCTTGGGTGCCTGCCGTCTGCGGGTCGGCTGCGCACTTCTTCTTGCATTGCCTTCAACATTGGCTGCTTTGGGTGAAGTCTGGCTAGTTGGGTCAGCTTCTGTATCCATTGCAGTGGCGGTTTCATCTTCTGGGGTGGCTTGATCTGCTACTGAGTCGCTGCTGCTCTGTGAGACTGAGCTTTTTGGCGCTGGTGCAATACTTGTTATGTCTGCAACTTTGTCAGCTGTCTGCAACTGCAAAGACTTCTGCTTTGACAAATCGCTGCTGTGAACTGCGTTGTCAGCTGCAGCAGGGCTCTCCTGTGGGCCTTCGCTTGCAGGTGTCTGACTGTGTACAGTGTCTTCATCTGCATCCGCCTCGGACGGCTCATCATCGGCATGGACTTCAGCAGGCTTGGCTGCTGGTGACTGCGCTGCATCAGGTTGAGCCTGCATAAGAGGGGTACCCCCCTGGGGTCCTGGAGGGTCTAGAGGTGCCTTTTGGTGCTCAGGCTCTACTGCTATGGGGCGTTGCTCCTCTAGGGTCTCAGAAATTGATTTGCCAGCCTTGGGCAGCAGAGTCTGCTGTTGGGGTGGCTGCTTATTGACTGTTTGGCTGCCGCCCTGCTGATGGTCTGTGACATCAGCTGCAGCAGCATTGGCATTGCCTGCATGAAGGAAAGCCATGTACTCGGCACAAGCGAGCATGACATGCATCACGGTGATGCAGAGACCTTTCTTGTCTTTGCATCATAGCACATGCCTGCTCAGTTGTATGCAATCATACAATTAGCTGCAGTTGCTGTCCTGAGCAGCAAGCGGTCGCGCCTTTATTCCACATCTTGCTTGATACAAGGCAACATAACGAAACCTTGCTGATGCCGCAATCTCTATGCCTGCAATGTCAATTCGCTAATGCAATGTCTACTCAGCACGTAGGCCATACCTTGTGAGTCCACCTCTATTGGCACGGCCTCAGCTGACCCAGTGAAGTCCCTCACAGTCAACTGCAACCCACTTGCATTCTGACCCGCCCCAACATTACTCCGCACTGAGCCAGTTGTTTCTGTTAGAACTGGTACTGCCACAATATTTGGTGCATTCACTTTGGAGTCAAGTGTCTGAGCCTCGTGATCATTTGCAGCTGTCTTGGCAGCAGATGTATGTGGAGCAGCATCCTGCATGCTGTTGCTGGTCACAGCCATGTCAGCTGCAGCGGTGGCAAGGGAGGCAGCAGCGGTGGCAAGTTGCATGGCAGGTGTTGCCGCAGATGCTGCTGGCCTGTTGCTCTCAGCTGCAGTGGCACTGCCCACTGCTTGCTGTT
Organism: Trebouxia sp. TZW2008; assembly: GCA_002118135.1. Taxonomy (NCBI): domain Eukaryota; kingdom Viridiplantae; phylum Chlorophyta; class Trebouxiophyceae; order Trebouxiales; family Trebouxiaceae; genus Trebouxia; species Trebouxia sp. TZW2008. The sequence goes on from BDIU01000435.1 coordinate 33,239, forward strand.
GCCCACCCTGTTGAGCAGGAAACGACACCGCAGGTTGGGCTTGAGACTGCAGAGAGGGGTGAGACATGGCTGGAGTGCTGGGTTGGCTGGCACGAGGAACTACAGGCTGTGATGCTTGCTGCGGCCTAGCTTGAGCAGCTACAGCAACGGCTGTTGATGAAGCTGCCTCTGATGCTGGCAAGACATGCAAGGGTTCAGCCTGCGTCGGTGCCTGGGTGACTGCGCCTGGCAAAACTATAGAGGGTGGATTTGTGTAATGGCTGCCAGCTGCTTGGGAAGTTGCTGGATGGGCCGGGGCTGTGTGTCTCAGATACACAGGTGCTGCTGCTGCAGTGTTGTGCTGTGCAGAAGACTGCTGTGCAAGCCTGCTGGGCTCTAGAGCAGTTCTGCTGGGTTGAATCAGACCTTGCAATTGAGGAGGCGCTTGAGTGGCAGCTGGCGTTGCAAATGCAGGATGTGTGACGTGGTGGGCTTGCGAGGTGGCTGCTGGGAAGGGGGAGGAGGGGGTTGCGGGGGTGGGGCTGCGCCTGGGTCTCTTATTGGAGGCTGGTTTGTGCCCACGGGAGCCAACACCCACAGGGTTTGCCGGCCACGTCACATGCACCTCACCACCACCCTCTGCCATCTGCAAAGACTACAAGCATGTCATCACTCAAAACCTCGCCAGATGAAATGAACGCACCCATATAGAGGGCTTCAATGCTCAGGCTTGCTTGATGCATCAAGCTGACACTTGTGTGTAGCACAAGCTGCTATGCAGATGCGTGTCGCTGCTTATTGCTACTGTGCTGCCAGTGTTGATCTTTGGCCAAAATGAGCTGCAGCAGCATTGCATCGAGACAGGCAGCAAATGATTGGGTGTGCCTCCTCAAGTACAATCCAAAATGGACTCCGGCGTATGCTGAGGGATCTCAATAGATCTTCAGCTGAATGCTGGAATGCAAAAGCTCAAACTTGGAAAAGAAATGCTTTGGACGTGAATTGCTGCATTCTCAAATGGTGACTTCTGCAGCAAAGGCACCTTAGCAGCTTGAGCACAGGCCTGAGTGAGGTCCATGAGCTGGCGAAGGGCCAGGGAGTCCAGGCAGGTGATGTCAAACTGCATGTCCTCACCAGGCCCAGAGGGCAGGCCGGGGTAGCGAGCATGCACCAGGCACATGGCCCACTCAAAGTGCTCAGGGCTGAGCGCCTCCAGGGCAGGCAACAGCGCTTCCTGCATGGAGCCAGATCCATTTCATGCTTGGACAGTGGAGCAGCAAAGGTGTGGACCAGACCCATGGCCCAGTCAGCATGCTCAAGGTCAGCCATTTCAAGACAGGCAGCAGTGCAGCCAAGTTCAGGTTTGGGCAGCAGTGGCTGTGGTATTGCCATACAAGCTGCAAGTCTTACAGCTGAAGGCAGGAAGCATGCAGGGGGGGCAGGCAGTCAACAATGCTGAGAGCTGTGAGTTGAAGCTGACCTTGTCCTGCTGGGAGACAGGCTTGCAGGCAGCTGCAGCCAGGGTTTTGGCGTCCATGATCCGGCTGTGTAGGTTGTCAAACACACTCAGTAACCGCAATCTGTGCTGCTCCAGCTCGCTTGCCATTTTGGCCTGAATGCACAGTAATTTGTTGACGCCCAGGAAGCTTGTGTGCCTGAGAGCTGTGAAAATAACTACAAAGATGACAAGCAGCAATCTGAGCATGGCAGAAAGAAAGATGCAACACCTGGAGGTCGCACCTGTCAATGATGTCAGTGTAGCTGTATCAGAGGCAGAGCTGCTTGGTCAGAACCTGTGCGCTTTGCAAAGGCTGCTTATGCATTAGCTACCTGTGCATTGTCCATGCGCTGCTTCCTGACAGCTGCTGCATCTGTGCGCATGTGTGTCTCCTCCTCAGCCAGCTTTGGCGCCAGCAGAGCTTGCCATCTCTCCTCGAGCTTCTCCTGCACGCCAGCAACCAACAAACTCATCCAATTTCAAACCCACATTTGCTCTGCACGTGTCTGCTGCCGTTGTGACCGACTTTCGTCTCCACTTCCAGCAACAACTCAGATTGCACAATTGCAACCGACTGACAGCGTTAGCTCAGCTCGTTCAGCTCAGCTGCCAGAAACAGCGGCAGCTTGTTTTGTCTCTTTGTTGACTTCTCTACATTTCTGCAGGGGGCTCATTGCACACTGCTGGTGGTTTCCACATCAGCTTTGCTTGTTTACACTCCTCGTAGTCGGTAGTGGTGAATAGGCAAATTGCGAGTGAGTGGCGCGTCAGCGCTCCACATTGTGCAAACGGCATATATCACTGCAAGTGTCCGATGCTGAGCCATTGATTGTGACTACACAGAGAAGGTTCAAAGCTAGCTGGGGCAATCAACATCAGCTGAAGTCAACATGGGCATTCTGTCTTTGTATGCTAGGCAAAAACCCTGACATCTGCTGCCATGCAACTCAAAATGCCTTGACAAATTGCATGACGACGAGCTTCATTTTGATGACGTCTGACACAGCAGGCAGTGCAGCTTGAAATGCTCTCTTGCTATACTTGCACAAGACCTTGGACGTCTGACACAGCAGGCAGTGCAGGTTGGATTGCTCTCATGGTTCACTTGCACAAGACCTTGGACAAAATCTTGTGCAGGCTTGGCGAGATGTACTTTCAACAAGCTTGCAGCCTTAGCCTGCAAGCTGCACCTCCCTCCATGCTCAATACAAATAAGTTAGGATAGCAAAAGACCGAACTGGTTGGAGGGGGTGGTTGCTCCAGCACGTACCTAGCTGGGCCTGCTGAGCCTGTCTAGCACATGAATATAATGACTGAATAGCAGCCTTTGCCTGTAAGCAGCACTGCCTTCACAAGCACAGGCCTGTGAACATGGAAGACAAGGTCATCATCATTCTTCTGCCTTCACCTTTTCGTATAGGCAAACTCTGATCAGCTGTCTTGGGTTGTCAAACACATGCACCTGTGCTTTCAGGCCAGGCAGTCCAATGAGTCACATCTGGCTCCCTTACCCCCCCCCCCCGCCCCCGCAAACTGTTGACTGTTTTGATTGATTGGTTGATTGTCTGATTCTGCATGCTGACCTCAAGCCAAACTGTCTGAGGACAAGTTTGTCATCTCTCTGCTTGCTTACCTCGACGCCACTTGCCATCAAGTTGACGTCTGAGCCTGGCGGGTTGTACCTCCTGGCATTGGAAAACACCAGCTTCATGTGGTCATAGAACTGCTCAGGCCCTTTGTACAGCCCGCTGTCCACATTGGCCTTGATGGTGGCAAAGTCCATTGGCTGCTTGATGATGGTGGGGTAGTCCTTGAACAGGCTGGTGTCTACTGGCTTTGCGAAAGGAAAAGCCCACTGCAAAACAAGTGAGAAAGCCCTTGGCGACTGAGGCAAAATGCAAGTACGCATACAAGCCCGCTGTAGACAGCCAACTGCGCATGCAGAAGACCAGTCCTTTGGCGGCTGAAGTCACAGGATGCACCTGAGCATTCATCCATTTCATTCTAGACATATGCTAGGCAGGCTCAGCAGGCCCAGCTAGGTACGTACTGGAGCAATCAAGTGTCTCCAACCAGTTTGGTCCTGTGCTATCCTTTAAACTGTGCACGGAGAAGGGTGAGGTCCTTGTGAACAGCCGAGCATGCAGATCAACAAAGTGACATGTCCGCAGGCACAAACTACAGCAACACACCTTGTGAGCGAGCACTGACTTCAGGGCAGTGGCACACTGGCGCACAACAAGGTCTGCTAGTCGTTTGTTGTGCAGTAGCTCTAGCTGCTGTTCTTCCTGTTCAGACAGCTCTCTTTGCTCCTCAGCTAGGAGACTGCTACTTTGCTCATACCGTATCCTGGCCACCTGGATATAGGCATGACAGTCAGTCAGGTCCTGCAAATGCACTGTGCATCCTTGCGTGCTGCTGCATTGGTGACTTGAGACTGCAGATGCTGAGATGTAGAATGAAGCCCCACTTCAGTGCACCATACACATAGCATCAGCAAGACGCACTGCTCTAAATTATTACAACAGGTGCAAAGCTGTTTTGCATCAAATTGTAAGGCATATGCTTGAACATTTTGGACATGTACAGGCGATGTGAAGCAAAGCTCCCAGAGAAAAGCTTCCAAAGCTTCCTGTACCTCGTGATTCAGCATCTCAACATCAGCACTGATGCTGGCTAGCTTGCGCATCAGCTGCCACCGCATGCTTGCCTCTGTTTTGCGCATGTGCTTCTCTTTCTTTGCCTGCTTCTGTGCCCTGCTGAGATCAGCTGCCTGCTGCTCAGCTGGATCATGTGCAGTTGCACCTGCTTCAGACTTCAGCTTGTGCAGAGCTGACGGGTCTGACGGCCCTGTTGCTAGTGCTAGCTGATCTGCACTGGTCTCCGCAACTGCAGAAGCTTTAGACATGCTGTTGGATGTTTCAGGCTGCTTCAGCTGCTCGAGTGCTGGAATGGAGGGAGGCTGAAGCTGACCTGCAGGGGATGGCGGAGCTGAGCCAGTAGGTCTAGACAAAGGCTGCGAGGGCACCATGGCTAGGAGACTATGTTTGGGGTTATTTGCGCCAGCTGAGCTGGTGGAACGGCTGAACCAGCTGACAGGGCTTTTGAAGACTGATGCGCTAGTTGGTCGAGACTGTGGGGCAGGCGAGTTGCCAGGCGAAGCAGCTGGAGAATGCAGGCCAGCAGTGGGAGACTTGTCCTGAGTCACAGCTGCGGAAGCCATCTGATGCTGCGGCGATGAGTCCTGTGCAGCATCATTTGCTGCGCTTGATGCTTTGATATCTGTCATGCCTTGCCACGCACTTCCAAAGGTTGCTGTCCAGGGGTTGCTGTTCTTGCTGTCTGTGCACACTGAGTGCCTGGTGTGGCAAATCACCTGGTCGCGCTCTTTAGCCGGACACAGATTGCGCCCTGCCGGAAACAGAATAGTACAAGTTTTATGCTGGACGGCCTTGCCATCTGCTGCCTCTGAAGCTCGTCAAAGCTTTCGAAGCGTGCTGACAAACTTCACACTCAAACCGTAACTGCCAGCAGCAGCACCGTATATAAACTTGACAAGCATAGCAGAAACGGCATCACTGAAGCCGCATCAGAATTTGTGATGCAGCAACCTGTGACTACATAGCCAGCATAAGACCCGTTGCCCTTCTTGGTGCTGCGTGGAGCTTTCGCCAGACGGCTGACTTTGCTTGTGATTATTGGCATGGTCAAAAAGAAGATACACGTAGTGTTGCGAGCCAGGCCCACAAGCAAGTCAGTGGATTCACAGTGCATTGAATTTGGAAGCAAGGTGTGCAGCCTTTATAGCTAAGTGCCTGAGCATGGTTGGCTGCCCAGCTATGCCATCTTTATAAGTCACTGCTGATCCTGCAGACCCTGACCCTTAAGGATCAAGGTCAGAAGGCTCAGGAGTACCAAGTATGTCCTTGCTAGCGTGTATCACATGTCGTGAGTGTTGCTGCTGATTGAAGCATAACAACCTCATGCTGCTTGCTGAAAGCAGCATCTGTTCTGCCACTAGCACGATGCTCAAATCTTTAAAAAATGTTGTAAGATTTGTGCGCTTGTGATGCAGTTCACATTTGATGATCTGCTGCAAAACGCAAGCCAGGATGAAGTATTTCAGGCAAGTGTTTCCCAGATTTTGGCCTTTTTCCACCGTGAATGTACACATGCAATGCAGATCAGCAACATGTGCCAGCACCTCTGGCTGCGCATTGCATGACTCGTGCAAGCTGCAGGCCTGTGCAAGTGACCTCACTGACACCGTTTTGGACGGCTGCAATGCCACTGTTCTTGCCTATGGGCAGACAGGCGCAGGCAAAACGTACACTATGACAGGTGGCAAAGCGGAGTACAAGCAGCGCGGCATCATACCTAGAGCCATTCATATGGTGATCCCTTACTATCAAGATTTCAGTGTGCCTTGCTTTGCTGCTGCTGACACTGCGTTGATGCCAGTCACTAGGCAAGAATTGCTATTGCATGCAAGCAAACCTTTGTTGGTCATTGTCCTGTGTACTGTCATAGTTGGTGGTAAAAGGAGCACAACATGAGCAAACACTGTGACACAGATGCGCGCAACATATCATCTGCCTTCGGCATGATGCGCATACTATGCCTGATGTGTTGTGTGGTGTGGCACTTGTGATTACCATGCATGACAGAGTCGTTCTGCATAGGTCTTTGCTGGGTTGAAGAAGCATCTACTGTCAACATGCACAATACGCGTCAGCTACCTTGAGATCTACAATGAGCAATGCTTTGACCTGCTGGACATCAGCACACAGCCAGGCGACATTGCCATCATTGAAGACAGCAAAGACAGGGTCATTGTGAAAGGCCTGGCAACCCCCCTAGTCAGCAGTGAAGCTGAGGCTTTGCAATACCTTTTTGAGGTATGCTTCAAACAGCTGTCAAGCGTCACTCCAAAGCGTTCTTCTGCGCTACAGCACAACTCACAGATCTCCTGTTTTGGCATGCGCATAGGTTGTGTTCAGCATCAGTGGTTGGTGTTTGTGCATCTTGTTAGTACACAATGACTGTTACATGTCTGTGTCGACTGTTTGCAGTCCCACAGGCTCAGCATACTGATGTGTCAGCGTACAGAGCTATGCAACAAGAGAAGCACTGCCAAACATCAGCAAGCTATCACCTTTCTGCACTGCAAGCTATGGCCATGATATGGGCAGCATGCAATGCAGGGAGAGGCCAATCGCATGGTGGCTGAGCATCAGCTGAACAGGGAGTCCTCGCGCTCCCACACCATTTTCAGCATCATGTTGGAGCGCAGCACAGGGGCTGAGGCGGATGAAGTCATCACCTCCAAGCTCAACCTGGTGGACCTAGCTGGCTCAGAGCGCATCAGCAAAACCAAGTCTGAGGGGACAGTGCTGAAGGAGGCTCAGCAGATCAACAAGTCACTGAGCTTCCTAGAGCAGGTGAGCCCAGACCTGAAATAAGCTTGAGCACGGCCTAACGCACAGTCACTCACCTATGTCTCTGCAGTTGTTGCACCGTAGAGGTCCAGTCAATGCAGTCCTTGCAGGTCTCATGAGCACAATACCTGCAAGCATCACGGGCTAAAATGCCCTTTTGCATACAATGCTGTGCCCATGGTTGCCCTTCTGCATACTATGCTGTGCTCATGCTTGAGGGCAACCCATGTGGAACAGTTGCTTTAGGTACAGCAGTCATGCAATGCTGGCTCATTAGCAGAGCTCTTGATGTTGCACCTGCCACGCTGCGCACGCAGTCCAAGCTGCTGAGCTCAGTCATGCAGCTGAAGCACCCAATTCTGATGCACTCCAGCTGCTGTCCTGCTTCAAACAGTGCACTGACATGTTGCTTGCTTTGATACTTATACAGCCTTCTGCACAGCAGGACAGCTAAACATCAAGCTGGCCATGCATCAAGTGATGTATCGTCTGTCAGTTGACTGTAGCCTTGTCAGTCAATTATGCATACAACAGAACATAGACAATAAGCTGAAGCTGGCAGTGAATGCTGAGTGGTGTGTCAGGTGATTGTGGCCTTGTCAGTGCGAGGGAGAGACCACATTCCCTACCGCTCATCAAAGCTGACCCATGTGCTGAAAGACTCTCTAGGAGGCAATTGCAAAACGCTCATGGTGGCCTGCATCTGGGGTGAAAGTGCCCAGCTTGAAGAGACCACATCTACCTGTAGGTGAGTGTCTACTTCAAGACAGTCATTGCTTGGATGCATCTTTGCCATTCATGCTGTATGTAGCGCAGCATTATGTTGCAGTGCCAGCGATGTACAGGCACACCCATTTCAGCCTGCTGCAGTGCTAGTTTTGTTTCAAGGCCTGTCAACATGGCACAAACCAACTCTATTGTTTGTGCAGCCTCTGTCAGTACTAGCTGTGTATGTGGACATACAGTACAGTTGAACACAACACACACCGCACTAAATGCTGCAAGTCTTGCTTGCAGCGTGACTTTTCTGTGATCTCAGCTGCGCGTTCACAGCATGGTTTTGCTGAGTGTATGCATTGTGCGGCGCAAGGATATTACAGCTGCAGCAGCAGCTGGTCAGGCTTGGCACAAGCATGCATCACACCACAGCCTACTTAAGTGACAATTCCATCCCTGTGTTCAGCGCAGGTTCGCCCAGCGCATGCGCTGCGTAGCAAATGACTTTGTGGTGAACGTCCGCAAGGAGCCGACAGCCATGATCCGCAAGTACGAGCAGGACATCGCAGAACTGCAGCAGGAGCTCGCCATGCACGACAGCCTGACAGAGCGGCATCACATCACGTACGGACAGTACACCGAAGCTCAGAAGGCAGAGGTGGCTGCTCAAGTCCAGGTCTTCCTGCAGTCAGCAGAGCCTGCTGGTAGCATCGCGCCATTGCAGCTGATCAGCCTGCGCCATATGAAGGAGGTGCTGTTTGCTGCCAAGGTATGAAATTTCTGGCAAGGCTCATTCCTGGCTTCTTTAAGTGCGTGCTATGTGCCAACATGGCATTATTGAAATTTTGCTTGCTGTTGCTGATGCTGTGTGATGTCTGAGTTTCGCCTGCATGAGCAGGTGCTGTTGAGCGTTTCAGGTCGTTTCAGCAGCCACATGGCATATTCTACAGGTGTAAAGCACCAACAAGGTCCTTGTCAGCACAAGCTATGCGAGGAGACTATGGCTAACAGCTGTTTGCTAAGGTGTCATGAAGTGGCAATAGAACCTGCGCTTGCAATGTGTACTAGGGGCCATCTTACTGCCAAGCTATTCTGGAGCATGTCAAGGTGTGACTGCTTGCATGCTGCTAGCATGCGCAAGGGCATCCTCTGCTCAGTCGGTGTGATGCATGCTTCTGCCTGTGTGTCAATATTGTGCATGGATTGCCATTGGCTGATATCCTCAGAGTATGTATCACAGGTGGCAAAAGCACATCAAGCAATAGAATGTGTGACATCGTTATTTCACCCTGGCTGGCATGTCCAATAGTAGCATGCACTATGCTCGCCAGGTCTGCATCTTCAATCACTCATGTCAGCTGCGCATACATCCATCTTTGTCTTTCCCTGCAGTTGAACTCATCATGCCTAGTGTTTCCTAAAACATTTCTGCTACAGGATTTTGATAGCAACCTTCTGCCACAATGCAGGCTCTGTACAAGCAAGCCTGTGCTACATCCAGTGAGACCAAAATTGACGCTCCAGCACTGCAGCAGACTGTGCCAGCTTCAGCTGTAGCAGATGCATCAAGCAGCTTGTTAAACCCAGTGGGTGTGCTAGAGCATGGGTCTGAGATGGAAGAGCACTCTGGGTTTCCCATGGCTCCTGCTGATGCTCGGCCCCCAAGCATCACCCGCAGCCCCGCCCCCACCACCACTTTGCCGCCCCCTGACACTGGTTGGTGGCATACTGCCTTCAAGTCACTGCTTAACTCAGATCTCTAGGCTGAAATGTGCAGTCATCTTTCTTGTGGGGAGGTTATGCATGCAGATGCAAACGTCTGTCTGCTGAACTTTCCTACTTGGGCTTGTATAGACAGCAATCTTCCTGGCTGGGACTGTGCATCTGACAACAGAACGTGTTTATGCTCTGCTGCATAAGCTGCTTTCCACATTTGTGTGGTGTGTTGCTGCAGATGCCATGCCCAGCACCTCAAATCCTTTACACGATGGCACAGAGCAAGCACCGCCAGATAGACAGCAGGCCTTTGAGCAATACAAGCAGGTACGCAGCACCCATATCATGCTGCCATTGCAAGTTCAAAGAGGGCATCGCACTTAAAGACAGTGTGGATATCACACCAAGGACAAGTCTGGGCACGATGCAAATCTTTGAGCTCAGCAGCAGCCCCAGTTGTGACCATGATGCGTGGTTCATCAGGCAAAGCATGCATCATGACGTGATAGGATGAGGCTTGCATTGCAGGGAGCAGGAGCGCTCAAGGCTGGTCTATTGGCTGAAAACAAGGTCAAGCTGCGGCAGGCCAAGCAGCATGCTAGGGAGTTGTCCCTGACCATTAATACAACCAAGCGTCAGATTGATGCCCTGAAGGCCTCTGAGCAGCCTGCATCCCCTCAGCAGGTGAGGCATGCAGTGCATATGCCTCATCATTTCCAGCACACTGTTTGCCGTCGCTTGGTCTGTCCACTTACGTCCATGCCTCATCAGCAATAATGAGCTTGATACGGAGCTGTCCCTGACCATCAATGCCACTGAGCGTCAAACGAATGCCCTGAAGGTCTGCAAGGCACCTGCCTGCCCTCAGCAGGTGAATAACGCAACACTCATGGCTTGCCATGCGCAGGCATGCTGTTGTTATTCATTGAACTTGTATATTTGTAATAGCAGTGTGATCTGTGGGCTGTTGACATTGCTCTGCCCCTTTTTCATGCCTTCACTCATGCCTCCAGGCAGCACAGCTTCTCATGACATCCACTTGCATGGCCAGGTCAACACAAGGCTTATCGAGCACCAGGGGGCTGCAGATGCTAGGTGACCAATGCAGCTTATGAATGAGCACCATGGCTGCTGTTACGAGTGGTTGATGCAGATTATGATCAAGCATCACTGCTGCTGATGTAGGTGACTGATGTTGAGGCATTGTCCAGTAGGATAAGGAGCTGAAGGGGGCTGCTGATGCAGCTGACTTTACTCAGGCTGCTTCTGCATACAGGGGCTCCTCTTACATAGCCTAACAGCACAGACTTTTCCTCTTCCAGGTGACTGATGTTGAGGCATCGCCCAGCAGCCCCTCTCAGCAGGACAAGGAGCTGAAGGGGCTGTACCGGGAGCAGTACAATGAATTGCAGATGGTGAAGGCGGAGGCTGACTACACTCAGAAGCTGGTGGAGCAGTGCATGAAGGAGCTTGTGCAAGACTTCCAAGACTGGTGAGATTTGCTGCAATGCCTGCAAAGCCTCGCCTTCAGAACAAACATGACCGGACCCCCCCCCTCCTTCCCCTCATGCTTGACCCACACCTTCCACGCCCTGCTCCAGTCTGCAATCTGAATGCAAGAGCTTCACAAATGCTTGGCCTCAGGTCGACAGGGAACATCGGTTAACTATAGCATAAGGCGTCACAGCTTGACAGATGTTGAGTCTGACTGGGCAGGTTGTGCTGAGCCTAAAGCAGTCGTCAATCATCTACAACTCCATGTCTTGATGGACGCATCACTTGCACATCGCGCAGGCAAGAGTCCACCATCATCAAATTGAAGAGTCTGAGGGCACTGGGGCAGTCGTATGGCACTCTGGCACTCTGGGAATGGATCATAGCCTGTCATAGGCCAGCCAATTGCTGCTCTGAAAACAGTACTCCTGGGCTGCTTGTGAAGCATACTCTCTCTCTGTGACACCTAATGGCCCAGAGCTTCCATCGAAGTTTGTGCTGAACTGTTCTCGCATGCAGGTACGCTGCAACATATGCGCAGCAGCCACCAGAAGATGCAGGCAATCTTGATGAATCTGCAAGCGAGGTGCTACTGAATGCAAGCGTCAGTTCACCAGAGCCGGAGTTGATATCTGCAAAGAGCAAGTCCAAGGTAAACTTTGTTTGGAGAAGCCGTTTGTCAGCTGCAAATCATGGCAATGCAAACGCTTACATTGTTTACAAATGCTTACAAGTGCTTACAATTGTGTGCAAACGCTTGCATTGCTTACAAATGCTGCAGCATATGCGCATTGACAGAAGGCAGCATCATGTGTTGGGCATCACTTGGATCTGAGGGTGCCTTTTTGAGTCAAACCAATTCAACACAAGTTTTGTGCAAAGTGTTGTCTGTGAAGCAGAAGTTCGAAATGGCGACACTGAGCTGAATATATCACAATGAACTAGCTCACAAAATCATTGCACAATATGGTGATGCAGATCGAGCTGGTTCCACCAGACCCAGCAGATGAGGAAGCTGTCGCCTACTACAACGCACAGCGTGGCCTTCATGGCAAGACAAACACTCTGAAGAAGGCGCTTGGCGGCACCAGGCGCAAGCCAGCCATTGCAAAGTTCTAGCTCCAGTCTCACCCTAAAATTTTGATTGGCATCTGCATCAAGCTCAGACTCTTGAGATCTTGAGTGGTTTTACTGCGCTTCAGCACTATACTGTCCATGACATGTCTGCGCTTCAAGCCATGAATGAGTCATCTGTGCACCTGGGAGAGCATCCACAACTGCATGCAAGCAAGCCTGCTGTATCAAAACTCAGCGCGCAAGCATAGCACGCGCACTTGATCAGTGGATCAGCATGTTGCGTCAGCTTGTGGCTGGTCAAGGCTGCACAGATGATGCGGGCCCTTCCACCAGCAGCAATCCTTTGGCTGGGCTGTTTTCGCACATGTTAGGCACTTCACAGCAGAGCGAATACCTGCACGAGATCCGCACGCCACTGCCGACGCTGTCCAAAATCGACAAGCAAAAGATCCAGAACCGGTCTTTCATTCACACACGGCACTTGTTCCCAGGTGAGCGCAAACGGTGAGCTCACACTTGGCAAGAATTCTACTCTATATCCAGCCTGACGTAGGCAAAATCAATAGTCGCTGCATGTGACATCCAAAGAAGATTCTAGTTCTTCATGCACGCCATCTCCTATGTTGACAACCTGTGATCCTGCCTGCAGATGCTTCACCAGAACTGCTGCAACAGCAGCTAGATAGCTTCCTGCAGTCTCTTGATGGCTCAGATGCCAAGTCATCAGCTGATGATCCAAAGTACCAACAGTTTCGTTCTGGCAAACCTCATCAAGCCGCTTCGCACCTTGACTGGGCCTCAGAGTTCCAGCCGCAACTGCAACCAACCAAGACTCCCAGCTTGAGCAGGCTACATCAGACTCAGGCACGACAGAGAGCATATGAGCAGGCCTGGCAAGCAGCACAAGACAGAACAGCCAGTCATGCTGCTGCATCAAGTTCCAGCCAGCAAACGCAAAACTATGGCGCTGCTTGGGCTGAAGCACACCAAAAAGCACAGCGATCAGGCAAAGCAATTGCCAGCAACTGGGCAGAAGACTTTGCCACACACAATGGTGCAGCCTCAACCCCTGCTCAAGACGCCCAAGGTCTTCTGCAAACCAATCCCTGGGCCTCTGAATTTCAGTCACAACACCCACAACCTCACTCATCAGATCCCTCTTGGGTTCACCAGTTTGCAGCTGATCCGCCCTGGGTCGGTGACTTTGCAGAACAGCAGCAGGAGAAAAGCATTGCAGCAGAAGCTGATCAGCCCTGGGTGAGCGACTTCGCCAAGCAGCAGCAAGAGGAAAGCGAACAGCAAGAACTGCAGCAAAAGGCAGAGGAGCAGTTGACTCCAGAGGAAAGGAAAGCGCTGAAGGGCCCTCAGGCTGATGACCCTTTGGAGGACAAGACAGCTCTCAGCTGGGTTAGGCAATTCAATGAGCAGGCAGAAATGCCTTCCACCAATCTTGGGAATGGTAAGGCTGTACAAACATCTACACAGTCATGTGGAGGCTGCAATGTTTGCGTGTGTCATCAGACAAGCAAATAAGCACATCTTGCAAGCACGTGAACTTCATGATCACCCATTTCAGACTCACTCAGCTATGACTAGCAACAACAGGAGTCTTTGTGCAAATCAATTGCTTGCATCTAATTTGGGGTCTGTTTTGAGGGTATCCTGCCACAAGCCAGCAACCCACTCTCCCCTCAGGCCAGAAAGCTTTACAATGGTGTCATGCTGCAGGCAGTCTTTCTGAGCTGACTTCAGACACGTGGCTGGTGCCTATTGCTTTGAACCTCTTCAGTCAAAATCCCTTCCCCTGCTGCAACACTCGTGATGCATGCTCCTCTCTAGGTTGTTAAATGCTGAAGTGAATTTGTCCTGATTGACGCTCAACATAAGCCAGCCTGGCGACACAGTGTTTGTACCACAGCATCTTTGTTAGAAAGAGTCACCTGTATTTATTCATTTACTCCTGCAGGCAGTTTGTCTGAGCTGGCTTCAGACATGCAGCTGGTGCCAGCTGCCGAGAACCCCTTCAGCCACCACCCGTCTCCCCTACAGGCAGGCCGCAAGCTGCAGGCTACAGGCCGCACCCAAGACGCTGCCTTGGCCTTTGAGGCTGCTGCCGTGGTGGGCGTATAGCTGTCTCCAACTGTGCACTAGCACCAATCGGGACCACAGTGGTGCCCATGTGTCTTGACATTGCGCATGACAAGAGGGCGCTGCCATTGGTCTCAAAGCACATAGCTTCCACATTTTGTGACGCTGAGACCACAGTGCTCAATGTCCCCTATTAATTCATATGAATCGAAGTGATGCGTTGTGTTTGATGGGTCAGTATGCACCTTTTGTTGGCAAAAAAAAGTAGATTTGGAGACTTTTGCAGCTATCACCATCTGATTCTAGACTGCAGCAGTCCGCTGCGATTTGCCTTTGGAGTCGCTTCTGAAGCCATGTGCGCTGTTGCTGACTCAGGTCGTGCAATTTGCTGCTACGGACCAATACAGATGCTGCAGAGGCCCAAATGCTGCTTTGCAACGTTACCAATCGACCCAAAGGCCTAGGCCATCTGTTGAGCAGTGATGCTGACGATGCTGCTGCTGATACTACTACTCAACATCGCCTTTGATTGCGCCTGCTGCTACAGGCAAATCCAGATGCTGCAGAGCCAGGCTGCCTGCTGGGCACATGCCATTTCCAACTGGAGCAATTCAGTGTTACCACCCCCTTTTTGAGGCGGCCTACCCGTCTTCTGAGCTGTGCATGTTGCTGCTGTCAAACATGACAACTGACTGCTGTCTCAGGCAAGTTCAGACGCTGCAGAGCCATGGTTACTGCTGGGCAAATGCCATGTCCAACTGAGCAGTTCAGTGTCACCTCCCCCCTTTTATGGCGGCCTACCCGTCTTCTGAGCTGTGCATGTTGCTGCTGTCAAATGTGACAACTGACTGCTGTCAGAGGCAAGTCCAGACGCTGCAGAGCCATGGGTACTGCTGGGCACATGTCATTTCCAAATGGGACAGTTCAGTGTTACCAACCCCCTTTTACGGCAGCCTACCCGTCTTCTGAGCCGTGCATGTCGCTGCTGTCAAGTGTGACAACTGACTGCTGTCACAGGCAAGTCCAGACGCTGCAGAGCCATGGGTACTGCTGGGCACGTGCCGTTTCCAACTGGAGCAGTTCAGTAGCGCCAGCTTCCCTCTGCGTCGGGCTGTTAAGCTTTTGAGCCATTCTGACAGGGCTACTGCTCAAAGCCCTGCCCTGCAGGATGCCCTCTGGTTTCATATACAGGTCAGCCCAGCCTACCGTGTTGCCTTCACCAGCAGGTCATATCAGCTCAACCTGTCATCCATGAATGAAGCATGGAATGAAGGGAGAGTCATTCAGCCTTGTCAGATCTCTCTTTATGTCCCTTGTCCCTGTGCAAGCGTTCACTTCCTGAGCTGCATGAAAGTAGCTAATAGAAAATCAAGAGCTGCAGTCCACATCAGAAACAACACGCTGTGGACATGAGCTTGAATGTGACCTACATACAATATGCATGCAATGCTACAGGCATGCAGCAGTATTGGCAAGCATGAGGAAGCAGTGAAGGGTATGGAGCAGTTGTGCCAGGCCAAGGCAGAAGCAGGCGGCCCTGTAACCCTTCAAGCAGTGCAGACAGCTGGCACCAGCCTTGAAGCTAGGCTACAGGTGTGACAGTATTTTGCATGCACAGCAATGCTGCCTTACAGTCACTCCTCTTGACGACAATTCCTTTGGAGAACAACAAGAATGTTTTTGAATCAAGTTGTCCTTACTCACAGATACCACTGCAGTGATAAAACGCAGTGATTGATTACCAATTGAAGTGTTCTTGCATCAAGAGTGTCCTTGTATCAAGTGTCCTTATAAGGAGGGACCACCGTATAGGTTATTGAAGTTTGTTCATAACATGACCAAGAGCCGTGCAGATCATCCGCCATATGTGGCTCAGCTCAGAATTAGCCACAAATACGAGCACGCATGCAATGCATTGTGCAGCAAGTGTTTCTCTGAGCAGTCTCAGTAGGCTTCACTCATGTTGATGTCACAGTGTCGGCACCAGCTGTGACATATGCACGCACTTGTATGCCGATATAGCGGTATTGCTCCCTAACAGAGCAACAAAAACACAACCCGGCAAAGTGCGCACTGCTTTGACATGGCTGCAGTAGTGTCAAAACCAAGAAGCGGCCCAAGACTACTGTTTGGGCTGCTTCCTGACACAGACGCTCCTCTTGCAACGCCACTTTTGTTGTGTTTGCCAAATTGTTTTGTAGCAGTCTTGACTGCAAGAGCAGCAGCGGACTCTGCTTCCAAACATGGCTTTCCAATGGGTACTCTGATTGACTTCAAAATCGACTGCCAGTCGTTGTAAGTGCTGCTTCAGATACTTGCGGCACACTTCACTTCACACTGATCAAGAGGCGGTGAGCATGACAGCAGTGTTTGGTGCTGCTTACCTGCCAGGATTGCCAGAAAAAGTTTGCCGACATGCTCAATGGGAGATGTAATTGAGCAAACAAGTGCTGGTATGTATGCAGGTTCTGTCGCGAGCTCTGCCAGGTGATGGTAGCGTGTATGTGCTGCTGGCCATGCTGTTCACACCAAGAGGCACACTGTCTTTTCAGTGCAACATTGACTAAGAGGCAGTGAGTCTATGGCTGAGCAAACAAATGGCTCTGTGTGTGCAGGCTCTTTCCCAAGCACTACCAGGCGATGCAAGCGTGTATATGCTGCTGGGCATGCTGCGCAAGGCCAAAGGCATGCTCTGTCTCACTGTGCAAGTGACTGACAGGCAGTGGGTCTGTGTCTAAACAAACAAGCACTGGTGTGTGCAGGCTCTGTCTCAAGCACTACCAGGCGATGCAAGCGTGTATGTGCTGCTGGGCATGCTGCGCAAGGCCAAAGGCAACCAGGAGGATGCCGCCAATGCATACGCTGCTGCTGTACGCATCTCATTGGTACGTTCTAGGCTGCTGCATATTGCTGCATCTTGGATCAACTATAACTGCTGTTAGGCATGATGTGTAAGGCAACCAGGAGGATGTCGCCAATGCATATGCTGCTGCTGTGCGCAACTCATTGGCACGTCCTAGGCTGCTTCATGTTTTTGCAGCTTGGATCAACCGTAACTGCTGTTTGCAACATGCGCAAGGCTAAAGGCAACCAGCAGGATGCTGCCAATGCATACACTGCTGCTATGCGCATCTCATCGGTACATACGAAGCTGCTGACCTGTGAGTGGACTGTCAGATATCACCTGGACTCACCCAATACATAATGTTTGTCATAATGTCATTGCTGTACTGCTCGTGGACAAAGTTGCGTCATCAAGCACGCACAGCATAGTCAGTTGTGGTTCAGCTGTGACCACCCACCAAAGGCACAGGCTGTATAGTTTCACTCTCTGCAGGATGCTCCCATGCTGGCTGAGCTGGGAATGGCTCTGAGGGGGTTGAGCAAGCATGTAAGTTGAAAGGTGTTGTACAGCAGCAGTGGGCAGCCACCCTGACTGTCGGAGGTCTTGTAAATCACTTTCTCCGGTTGACTTCATGGTTCTCTTGTCTGCTTTGCAGGACGCTCCTATGCTGGCTGAGCTGGCAGTGGCTCTGAGAGGATTGGGCAAGCATGTAGAAGCCGAGAGGTGTTGCACAGCTGCAGTGGGCGCCCGCCCTGACTACCAGAGAGGCTGGCTTGAGCTTGGGCGAGCCCAAGCAGCACAAGGTAAATCACGTCCACTTGCTGACTGAGCTCATGCTGCATAGAGGACACCACTTGTGACTAAATTGCATGTCCTGTTCCTCTTCTTGCCCAAGCAGCATTATTGAGCTCAGAGAGATCAGTGAGACTACTGGAGGTTGGCTCAAGCTGAGTTGAGCCCAAGCAGCACAAGTTGAGCTAGTTGAAGTTGCTCTGCAAGTCCTGTTCTTGATGCTACATAAACATCATTACATTTCCATCTGTCTGTAGCACAACACATCATTTATTGTCAAAAAACCTGGCTGGATCTGGGGTGAGCCCAAGCAGCACAGGGCAAGTCACTTTCACTTGCTGTGCATAGCTTGTTGCTCTCCCTTCCCAGAGCAGCGATGCTGAATTCAACACTGAGCCCTGCTGCTAAATCTATGTCCATGATGCGCAGGCTAAGCCATTTGCGCTTGCTTTGCATGACCTGGAATGAATGCATGCCATATGCTGCATCTGTGGTTGATATGGCAATCAGCATTCAGCACATCCCATGGAGTATAGCCAGTATTTGCAGTCTCTTGTTGCTCAAATCCTGCTATTGTGACAACAGTGTTTTTGAGCAGGGCACTTTCAAGAAGCAGCCAAGAGCTACGTGCGGGCATTGGAAATCAAGGCTGAATCGCCTGCTGCATGGGATTGCTTATCTATGGCCTTTATTGCAATGGGCCAGTTTTCTTTGGCTGAGCTGGCAGACCAACATAACCTGAATGCCATTACGAGGCAGGCAGAGATCAGCCCAATGTCTAGCTGAGATAGCATAACAATACTTCATCTGCTCCATGTCAATAACGTGGCCAGTGCAAGCACTGCGACACAGAAGTAGTCTTCATACTGCTTTTGCCTCCATTGCAGCACGAGCTGATGATAGACTCGCGTTTTATGCTCATCAGTCTGTCCTTACTAGCGCTAGCTTATATGATCAAATGAATTGTCTGCTCCAACAAGTCATGAGGACTTCTTGTTCATTTGCTTCATTTCAATTGAATTCGTTTGCAACACTAACCTGTGGCGTTCCTGAATGTCTCTGGTACTGTTGTAGTTTTGGCATGTTTTTTTTGCCAAATCATTTCTTTTATTTCACTGATGAACTGAACACTTAAAGGGTCACAGCAGAGACTGAGATCGAGACCACAGCAACTCACGATTGAGGTCACGACAAGACACACTGTGCATTATTGCTATGGGAATGCTCAACATGGTGTACAAGAGCCACTGGATCTGTAAACATTTTCCCACAGTGGGGACAGGAATCCTGTACCGCTTGTCTGCTGGGCTTTGTGTGATGTGACTGATGCGTTGCCTCGCTGTGCCTGATCAGCTCCTGGACAGTGCTGAAGCCTTTGCCACACTCAGGACATCGTTCCGCCTGCAGCACACACTTGAAAATTTTGAAGTTCATTTAAAATTAAAATTTTGTAGCTACCTTATAGATGAAGCCTTCAGACCAGCAACTAAACAGACAGCAACGGATATTGTTCCCGTTGAGTAGTGATTTGAACCCTGCGCCAGATGAACTGCACAGGTCCAGTCAAGGCAGTCATTTGACAAGCATGCATTCACAGAGAAGGGCTGAGGCCATGCAATTGCAATATGATCTTGCAGCTGATGGTTCTCCACATCCTGGCTGGTTTGTTTAAAGCACAACAGCAAGAAACAGCTTGGCTTTCACCTTCTGAGTGCCTGCTGAGGCAGGACGCGAAGCAGCTGCTGGCAATTGCTGCCTAGCCTGTGCTGACCCAGGCCTTTGTTGACAACTTTGCTGCTGTGCTTGCCCTTTCTGCTGCTGCTGTTGCGCTTCCTGCTGTGGTGGCTGTGGCGGCTGTGGCTGCGCACTTTGTGGTCTCAACACTGCTGCCACAGCAGCTTTGCTCTTTGACTGCAATGACTGCTGCTGTTGCTGCTGCCGCTGTTGCTGCTGTTGGCGCTGCTGGCTTGGAGCTGCGGGTGATGGCTTGCCCCAGAAGCTGCGCATGGCTTGGGTGATCTGAGATGCCCGAGCTGCAAGCATGCACAGGAGTCTGTACCAGGCTTTCCTTAACATGCCAGCGTTCGTGTTCACGTTGATCATGCAGTTGACTGCTTCATGTGCATGCTGACAATGGACGCAATGGAAATGTCACATCTCAAACGGGTGATTTGGATGAGACAAGGCATATATGTCAGGTCTGTGAGCACTCAATGCTGGAGTGCATTGCATGCTGCTACATGTCAGTGTTTGCAGCTGATCGCTCACTGCTATTGGCGTTGCCAATGACACTGACGATGCTGTAGTTACGGCTGAGAGGAGGGACTGACCAGGTTTGCCCTTGCACTGATGGGCCTCAGGAAAGCGATGTTTCAAGCAGACTTGAACAGTACACTCCTTGCAAGTGTAGGTGTTGATGGCTCCAAGCTTCTCCTTGCAGCCCTTTGCAGGACATCTGGGCCTGTCGTGGACTTTAGCATAGTTGGAAGGATCGCAACCTTGCTGCTGATGCCGCTCAAAGGCCTCGTTTGGGTCATCGTCAGCTGAGAGTTTGACGGCTTTGGCGCATATGGGGCATACAATGGTGCTCGTGTCTCGCAAGCCAGCTTTTCTGCAGGCGTGCGATTGACAGGTACGATGTTCAAGACAGAAAACCTGGTCACAACAGTCGCAAGAGAACGGCAGGAAGTCGATTTGCTTGCAATCGGGAACGCTGCAGTGAGATCCCAAGGCAAGCAGGTCGGCGGATCCTGTGCTGTCCATCGGCTTTTGGAGAATGCACTCTAATCTAATTTGAATTGCGGCACTCAGGACGTGAATGCGCGCTGTCAAGCAGCGCGATAGGTCAGGAGACCTTTGCTCGGAGTAATCGAGATCGAAGCTTCCTGTTTGACTTCAGACCTTTCCTGCATGTTCCCTTGGCTTTTCTGCTGTTGCCAATCATGATTTGAAACTTTGGTGGAAGGCTGCCCCTTCGCTCAGCCATGACGAGCACTTGCATGAACATGCAGCAGTGAGCATCTTGCATGAACCTGCAACCTTGAGCTCATGCGTGAAGACACAAACACGAGCAGTTGCATGAAAGTGCAACCATATGCAGCACTTGGTTGAAGACACAACCATAATCACTCGCATGCTGTACGAGCTTGCAAGCTAACCTGCGACATGTCCACTGCAATGGCAGTTTGGCACATGCTCAGGACTGCTTTTGTCCCTCTGCATCATGTTTTGAAATCACTTGCACTCATACGTAAGGCTTACACGCTTAACTTGCAATTGCAACCACCAAGGGCAAAAGTGCTGCGCTTGAAGGGCTGAATGTATCAGGAAGAAGATGCCAAAATCCGTGTCATGTGTGCAGCACAGCTACAAGTTCAACAGCGTAAACACAAGCAGACCACATAACCCACACACAATTGCTTCACTACTATGAAACCCAAAGAATGTATGTCATCATCAAAACTCCCTTTACTATGAACACCTAGAACATCAGAACCTGCCTCTACTTCCACATTGCACCAACCACATTTGCTGCCAATTCGTACAAATGCTCATTCAGGCCATCCCAGAAGTCTTTTGGTCAGTGGAAAAGAAGGAAGAAAAGATGCCAGAAAGAATCGCTAAGCTTATGTTGGCGCATAAGTAAAAGGCATTTGCGTGGCATTCAAATGTGATGCGTGCAGATGGCTGAGCATAAGCAAGTGCTGAATACATTTACTCCCTGCATGTCAGGTAAAACACACTTCTTCGAGGCCTTTTTGAGCCCAGACTGTGCATCACGCCCATAAATATATTTGCTATGGTAAACCCTCACACCCCATATGCAGGTGCATCCCATTGCTACTGGGTAGCAGTACTGTGTTGCATTGATCATTCTCCTCTGTTGAGTAATCAGTTGAGTCATCTGTGGAGTCATTATGACAGTAGTTCCATTGGGTATGTGTATCGTTTGTCTGCAGCAGCTGCTTGCCAAGCTGCCTGGTCAATCTGTTGCTGACAGACGTCCAGCTTCTCAAGCAGCTGCAGGAAAGTTGGCCGCTGTTCCGGGGCTGCATTCGTGCAACCATCAAACAGTGCCTACATCACACAACTTCTGAATTCAAGTTTATACAGATGGCAATGGTGTGCCAGGTTGCAGTCAATCAACTGTTGTTACTGTTTTAAAGCCTGTGACTGCCATACAGACAAGCAAGGCTGAAGGAACTTTGGACAAGCGCAAGGTTTCACTTCAAGCGTGATGGGTTCTTGAACCCAGCCTGCTACAGCAACCTCAACCAGCAAACAAGCAACTACAACTGCTGCTTGCCAGCTCCAGGTGCACGTTCCCGGGTTGTCATTGAGCATGTTGTATGCTCATGACCAAAACCATTGCAGCATGCCTGTCAGCTCTTGAATTCTGCTCGCATAGCTGCAAATGCCATATTTTGGTCAACAGACATATGACACCAGAGATTACGACTGACCTTGAAGAGCTCAGGAGCATCGTCTGGCAGCTGCAGCCTCTCCTTGTTGACAGCCACCTTATGCAGCACTTCAGCATGCCTCAGCCCACTCCAGGGTCTGTCAGCTGTGAACAGCTCAAACAGCAAAACTCCATAAGCATACACATCTGCGCTTTTGGATAGCCTACCATCCAGTAGCAGCTCTGGCGGCATGTGTGTGACAGTGCCATATGTCTTTGTGTTGATTTGGGCGTCGTCGCATACCCTGCTCAGACCAAAGTCAGCTACCTGCGGCCGTGCACATAAGGTGCATGAGCGGTTATGTTCGATTTACTCAGGCGTTCACATCTAGCTGACCCTGCTGGACACATTCAGGAAAAAGAGAGTGTCTGTAAGCTGCTGTTGGGAGTTGGTATGTTATGCCCTGTTCACTGACCACTGAGGGTCAAGTTGCCATGTTTCAAGCTCAATGCAATGTTGATGCCATCCCTAGCACAGCCCAGCTTCTTGAATTTATGCTGTCCCTAATGCTATGCCGCTGGTGCAGCATGCATGGCATATCACGTGCTTGCGTCTGAGGCAGAATAAGTATAAAATGATGCTGAATCAGTCAGCAATGGCAGACAAGCTGGCAAGGTAAGGCATCAGGTGCGAAAGGAGGTCAGCAGTGTGCCAGGCTGTCCTGACAGGCAGGCTACGCAGAAGCAGTAAAGAGTTTAGGAGACAGGAAGGCCAGGAAGGGCATGGTGTCGGTACACACATACACACATACATACATACATACACACACACATACATACATACATACATACATACATACATACATACATACATACATACATACATACATACATACATACATACATACATACATACACACATACATACATGCATAACGCATGCTAGTTGGGCTGAAACGCCTTGCTAGGTTTGTACTGTCACCAAGCGACTGTCTTGGAGCGACCAAGTCTGCTCACAAGCTGAACCACTTCAAAAGCACTGATCAAAGGTGTCACTGTCTCCACTCTAGCGAATGTCTGAGAATAGGAAGTCTTGCAACTAGCGGAAGAAGCGGTGCTTCACAGGCAGGAAACTAGTCAAAGCTTTGCTCAGCCAATAGCATTGTGCAGACAGCCTGCGATGCAGCTACGTTGTCAAGGACTGTCAAATTGTGTGTGGCAAGAGTTTGTGCTGGAGTGTCAATTCACCACAGCAGCAAGTGCTGGACCACAGCGACCAGACCCTGACAGCAATTGAACAAATTGTTGATGGCAGTATCAAGATGAGCAAAGGGCAGAAATCATCCCAAAGAAGGATGCTTTGTGACCCACCTTGGCAACAAAGCCGCGAGTGTCAATGTCACTGCTGGTCAGCAGCACATTGAGGCTGGTCAGGTCCCCATGCAGAATATTCAAGCTGTGGAGGTGGGCCATTCCACTGGCAATCTCCCGGGCTGTGGCCAGGATGGGCGTCAAGTCTGGCAAGCCGTGGATTGCTGACCTGTTGGTGCGGAACCAGCCCCTGTCAATGCCATCCTGCAAAAAAAAGGCAGAATTGTGCTCAGGCTCCCAGATCAGGAAGCTGTGTGGTGCAGGAACTTGCAAGGGGCTGCTGACATTCTTTCGGTACAATGCTGTCGCTGTAACTTGTGCTGCTGCTGAGTGTAGCATGCCTGCGCAGACACCATCTTGAGCTGGCGCTATCACTGCTTACACAGGTGCGTTAGACCACGCTGGCAAGCAGGCCTGTTTGCACAGATGTTCAAGTGTGTGCAGATGTTTCCAGGACCCTGTAAACAACATTCCATCAACCTTTGTGACCAGGAAACATCAGCAAATTGCTTGATGCTGCAAATGCGCAGAAAATGCTGAGAGGGTGCGGCAACCCTTGCATGAACAGTGAATGCTCTGCTGTGCTGGTGATGAGCATGCTCTGCTAGTCAACAACTGAACTGGTCAATCCTCAATTCACAATGCTTAGCAATGTATCTGACAGTGATCACAGATGTGGTCAACAGGGCTGAGGGCAGCCTACCCTGAGAGTGCCCTTGTTGCAGTACTCCAGCAGCAGCCACACTTCCCGGGCTTCAGGGCGGGGGGAGGGGGGCCAATGAGCAGGGCCATTAGCAGCCTCCTCCGCCTTTAGCAGGGCTGTCAAGTTGCCTGAAGCCTGCACACCACAAGGCTAGGGTCAGCCAAGGCTAAACCCTAAAGGCAGGAATGATCAACCAGTTCTTGCTTCTGTGTCTTATGACAGCACGAAATGTGGGATTCAGGGCGGGGGAAGGGGGCGCAACACCCGCACCAGCAGCTTCCTCTGCCTTCAACAGGGATGTCAGCTTGCCTGAAGCCTGCGCACCGTAAAGCAAGAGTGATCGACCAATATTTGCCAGGATTTGACGTTTAGCGAGGGCAAACCAGTCAACAAGAAGGACAACCAGTCAAGCACTTCAATGTTGGGCACATTTTGTACAGCAGCGAGTGGACCACATAAGGTCCAACATAGCAGCCCCACATGATCACGGCCAAGCAGAAAGGTGCATGTGGTATAATTATCATGACAGCACAGCACTCAGCATTAGAACACAAAGCTTTCTGGTGTAGTCGGCAATGGGACACATGCTGAAGGTGCATGCAGATCCTTGTACACAAATACATATATGCATGCGTTTGCTGCAGGATGGCTTACAGCAGTTGGCAGGGAAGTGTGTCTGTAGGTCTGCACCACATTAGGATGTGCCATATCCATGCCCAACAGCGCTTCAACAGGCATGCCAGCCATGTCCTCTTCCCCTTGAAATCCAGCTGAAGCAACTGTGGCCTTAGCATGGGGCTGCACATCTATGATCTGCAGTCAGGACAGGCAACGCATTGCACTATTGCTGATCTGAGCTGCACCAAAGCTTGATCAGAAAGACTGCAGCAGTAGCTTCAAAAGCTGCATCCCTCGTCACTTTGGCTGTGTTGGCAGGAACCATGCTGTTCAAGACCAGCAGTAAGTGCACAAGACTTGATGCAAAGCACCAAGAGAGCGTACCTTGCAAGCTACGGCAGCGCCATTCCAAACAGCTCGATATACTCGGCCGAACCCGCCCTTGCCTAGCAGCGGCCCAAGCTTGACGTCGTCAAATGGCTGCCGAGCAGATTGCAGCAGCAGTGAAGACCGGCGTGACCCTCGCGAGCCGAGAAGGCGGGAACTGTTCGTTGGGACCAAGGCGGGCTTGACTGAAACTAGATAGCGCGTATGGTCATCTCCCATGGCGTCTATATGAGCTGGAATGGCGGTGCCTGCTGCTCCTGGTACCGCTTCAGCAGCCGCAGGTCTGTAGCACAAGGCGTCAGTCTTGTCCAATGCACTTTGTCATCAGACAGCACACAAGCTGTCTGCCACAATTGAGAAGGCTCACTGCTGTTGGACTGAAAGAAGTAAGGTCAAGGTCAATGGACACTGATGGACAGCAATGGGCAACGCATTGTAAAACAACTGCTGCAGTACCATGCAAAAGGCCTGTGATATGCTCATTGCGACTCAGCACCAGCATGCATCGATCAAAGGCAGGCAAGCAGGAACAGAGTGCATGGTGTAGGTGGTCATTGATGCTGACTGCTCACTGTGCAAAAAGAGAGCACCTGAAAGTCATGTTGAAGGGCTCTGTCTTGTCCTTGAGCGTGACAGGGAAGCTGAAGGGCGTGTCATGCTCAGCCGCTTCCTTATACACAGCGTAAGCCTCCTCTGGGACAAAGCCCATCAGGTCAAAAATGCTCCACAAATCTGCACCCTTTGCTGCCTCTTGTGATATATCTACATAAAATAAGATTGACACTGATCACTACCATAGCAAACAGCATCTGAGTGATGCATGTTGTGCATTCTGGCACAAACGCTAGGTGTGTGCAGCCCAGCTCCTGTACTGCCATATCTGCATTGTGCCAACTGCATGCTGTGATGCATGCTCAAGCATGTACATCATGCAGTGGACGTTGAGACCCTTGCAACAGAGCATTCAAGATATGCTGCAGGCTTCAGATGATGCCTTGCGCAGTCTGTCAATGACAGCTGTAGTCTCAACAGGTCCAGTCACAAATACAGAGTACAGTAAGCTCTCCTGGTGTGAACACTCAACATAAAGACATTCCCAATGTAAGACAATGTCATTGGTAAACAATCACTGCATACTGACTGCAGCGGCACCTCTGAGCAAGGACAATTGGAGGTAATGACAGTTTTCTTGGGCTCTAAAGCAGTCGTTACAAAGAGAAGTCGCTGTACCTGTAAGGCGGATCCACGGCTGATTCACAAAGCGAATGACCCAAGTCTTGCGCGCTGCTACATACTCACACAGCATGATGCTGTCCTCCAGACTGTTCAGCAATACCTGCAGCAGAGCTCACTGTTCAACCCCAACACTGATGAAACGGTCGCAGCTTTTGTATCTTGGGCAAAGGAGTGTCTGCAGACATCAACCAAAGACAACTGCAGCTTGTGTGCATACAGATGACGCCAAACACAAAGTCATGCATGACCAACTTTACCTCAATGACAAAAGACCAGCGTCTAATGTGAGAACTGAATTAAACAGGTGACGCCGACCACGTGTCAGCAGCAAGCATCATAAAGCAATTTTCTGTCACAGCATCTTGACTGGTTGCTGGACTTAAGTATCTTGCACAGGCAGTCATGCAAGCTGATTTGACTCACATTGAGCTTGCTGTTGCGCCGCTGCAACACCTGGCCACTGTTCTCTTTCTCTAGGAGCAGCTGATCCTTTTGCATCTCCTTGATCACCAAACTGGCAAGATTGCACAGCACAGAGCAGTCCTGTGCTGTCACTTTGCGAGGCTCATAGCCAAGCATGCATCTGCAAGGAAGCGTGACATGGTGCTAACAACAGCTGCAGCAATGGCTGTGCTAGAATCAATGAATCATTGACATGTTTGCTGATGAGGTCCTGCTAGATGCATGCAGAGGACCATGTTGCAAGAGGCTTCTGCTGGACTCTGTCTTCTGTCTATGCCAACAGAAGTCAGGTCTGCAGGCTGCAGTGGTGCTCAGACAGACTTTGAAACAATTATTGAAGTGGCATGCGTCAAAGCAAGCACCATTGCATTCTGCTTCAACACAACAAGCACATATCAGGATAGAGGAAGGGACGGGTGTTTTGCGCCTACAGGGTGCCCAGCTTGTGGCCATCCATAGCTACAAGCGGCGCTCCAGCATAGAACCTGATAGGCTTCTCCTTTCTTGCTACCAGGTCAAAGTCTGCAAACCTGCATTCACAATCGGGCGTTCATGTAAGTGTGCATGTCACACCACTTGACATTCCTTTAAAGGTGCAGTTCAATGGCGCTGCATCTCACCAGGAGAGCACTCAATGCATGTTTTGATATGTTACGTCTTTCGAAAGCCTGTGCCACATTCAGGCACTTCTAGTGGCTGAGCCGCACGTAGGTCGAGCTTTACATACATGTGTTGATGCACATCTGAAGCAAGTCTCCAGGCTGATTGACGTTTCATGCCCCATGCAGAGCTGTTGAGAAAGGAGACTGGGCAGTATCGTCTAAGCATTACGGCACAGAGTTGCTCATGCAGCAAGGAGGCAACATAAGGTACCTGGCGTCTTGACTTGCGTCCTCAACCACAAGCACCTCATTGCCTTTTTGAGCAATTGCCCATGAGCAAAAACATGCCTGTTCTCGGTCCATCTGATTGTTCTCATATTCAAGACCTTGCAGAGACTTGAAGAACACGCGCTCGCGATCAACAAGGGTGACAGCTGATATAGGGACATGAAATATGGTGCACACAAGTCGTGTGATGTCTTCAAACTTGGGGTCAAGCCTAGTGTCGCCAGGGCTGTATTCCTGTAAGCTTTCCAGGCGTTGTGAGTCATCTGAAGGCCTCAAAACTTTGAGCTCTATCTTCGGCTGAGCTATGTCGTCAGAGTCCTTGCTGAGAGATGCTTGAGTTCTGATTTCCTGTTCAACAGAGCTTACCGTGAAACAGGGCGACAGGATTCATAGTTGGTGTTTATTGAAGCCCAAGAGATGCCCTTGGTGCAAAAACGACGTGAGCACTCACCGGTGCTACTGCTTGCGAGTTGACCGAGCCTTTTGAAGGACCGCAGCCCATGCCACGACGACAGTCGTTGCAACGCTAGCACTCAGCAGTTTTCAGAGCACTAACATCTGTTCAGTGCATAAAAACAATAGAGCTGCTCTATGTCTCGACCTACGCGTGAGACTCGTACGAGCTGGAACGCAGCCTCCACTCTGTTGCGTGACTAACTGACCAGCTGACGCCCTTTGCTTGACATCGCGTTGAACGACGACAAGCGCGACGACATTGCTCGTGTGACGGAAGCGAGGAGCCCACGTGACTTCCGATGATGGCCGATCAATCAACGCAAAACGGGGAAGAAGGCATGAATGAAACTTTAAATCACGTCAACAGGAAGTTGGAACGCAATCGCTTCGCAAGTAATTGTCATCGAATGTCACTTGTGTGCTAGAGACGAACCTGGCCTCACGTCATGCCTGCCCTCTGTGCCTGCCTTTTGAGAGCGCGGTCCGTCCACCGGCGACAGATGGAAGCTTGCCCTAGCCTGGCCTTTCAGAAGGGCGAAGCGTTGCATGCCCGCATGAACACCTTGAGTGCAGTGCTGTTTGGGCTAGTGCGCAGGCAAAACTTTTCCAGTGCAGTCCCCAAAGCCCACCCTGTACCCATCTCCCAGACAAACCCCTCTCATGGTGACAGTATCACCATCTTCTAGAAATGTGCGTGTCTGCCCATGCTTCAGGGAAACATTTCTAGTCCCTGACCATGAAGCTTCCAAAAGGCTTCCGAGACCATCTTGGGCCTACAGACAAAACAGTGAAAAGCCTGCTTGGCACAACATGCTCAAGCTGCAGCAACAAGACTTCACTTGGCGGGTTCAGTCGGCAAGCTGCATGACTGCTGGCGCAACTAGTGCTGAACAGGCCAGCCTGGCAAGCACAGATTGGAAGCGGAATAAAATCTATTAGATCTGAGCAGTGCAGTCCCATGCAGCGCAGAAAATTAGCATTTTGCAAAACACGACGTGAATCTGGCAAGTGCAGAAAGCAGCATTGATGCACAGCGCCAAAAGCTGAATCATCATCATTTCTGTTGGGACCCATGCACACATTTGTGGGTTGTGCAGAGTGTGACGTCCCTTGCGATGCAGATGATCAACATAAGATGTCAGGCCACTCAGATGCGCTGCTGTTGCTTTCATCTGCGCTGCTTGCCATAGCAAACCTGCCTGATGGCAACAATAGGACAAGGAAACTTACATCGTGAGGCATTCAAGCAAGAGCTTCCGCCAGCAAAAGCACCCCAAGATTGAAATAATACGCTCAAAAACAGCGCTGCTATCAAGATTTGAGACAGTACAACTTAGAGCATGAAACAGACTTACTGTGCTTGAGATGGTGCCAGTTCCCAGCAAATCCCCAGGTTCAAGATTGCAGCCGCCGCATGTGTGATGAGCCACCATCTGTTCTACAGTCCAGTACCTGCAAGACCAGCACATGCATGCAGACAGAGCTGGCATTTGCTGCTTGCACTTTCCCTTTGTGTCAGTCTTGTGTAGCAACACTCATGTCAGCAGGCAAGCAGCATTATGCAGAGCAGCGATTCTAAAATCAGGCACAGTGCAGCAACAGCGCCTGGTGAATACCAGCACACTTTGCAAGCTGTGAAAAGCTGAAACACAATATCTTTTGATGCAAAAACCCACCATCCATGTCTCTATTGCACTTGCTGATAGCGCAGCAGCAGGGTTGTAAGACAACCTGCTCTATATAAATAGATAGTCTCTTGTCGTCTATATATTAGTGCGGTCGTAAGAGAACCTGAAGATAGATAGATAGATAGATAGATAGATAGATAGATACCAGACATGAGGACGCATGCCTCACATGTGCTTCAAGTTGGTTCTTGTGATGGTGGTTGCCTCAGCACCTCCTTGTGGCTCAGTGCAATGCAGCAGGCTGTAGAGTATAGCATGCCAGACAAGAGGATGCATGCCTCACATGTGTTTGAGGTTGCTTCTTGTGATGGTGGTTGCCTCTCTACTTCCTTCTGGCTGCAACAGCACCTCTAAATTTATATCATAGGTGAGGGCATGCTGCTGCTGCAAATATTCCAGCACTTCTGGGTCTTGCTTTGGCGCCTCACACCTGCAATCTTTCAGCGTTCAGAATTTGCTTATATACATGTCATATGTCTTGATATATCATGTTTTGTATACGACATTCATCATCAATGTGTGTCACCATTCTGAGGTTTTGCAGCTGGGCAGATTGGTCACTAAGATTTGACGTGGCTGCGCCCATTGCAGGCCCACCCTAAGCAATAATTGCGACAAGCTAAGGACACAATGTGCGTTGGCAGGACAGTCTGTGACATGGTGGCATTTCCATTGATCTGCAGGTGGTATGTTGTTGCAAAGCAAATACGCATCTCGAATCAATAGGTTTGCAATAACTCAAGCTTTCAATGGGCTGTATCTAGGTCAGAGGTCGAGAACCTGAAAGGCTTTAAGGCATCCATGGTGACCACCCAAGGGCTTATGGTTGTCGCCTGCAGCACATGCTCACTAGTTTGTACCACTTGCTTTGTACACCAAACTCTTGTTGTAAGGACACACGATGTAAGGACAATCTTGATGTAAAGACCACGCCATTGGTGACCAATCACTGCGTTCTGACTGCATTGGTCCCTCTGAGTAAGGACAATTTGATGTAAGGACAAGTTCACATCTCATGATGGAGATGATCATCGCTGATCATTTCCAGCCATGAGCGATGTGGATCATCGATCCATGTAAGAATGATCCACAGCATTGTTACGTGGATGCTATAACGACTGCTTTGGCTTCTTGATAACCAAAGCAGTCATTACAGAGAGACTTCACTGTATACACAAGAGTGCATACAGATGCAATAATGTCAGGTTTGCAGTGTGTGAGGCAGCGTGAGGCAGTGTGTCAGTGAAGGCAACTCTGGCTTGCTGTGGTGCATGCAGAGCGACAAGCTGTTTGCTTGCCAGGAAGCATGTAAACGGTGAACAACACATGGTTCTTTTATGCCTTGAAGTTGCAAGTGAGGTGCCAGTGCAATTCTTGCTTGCTTTCCAGAGCATGCTGATCCTGTATGAGGCAGTGATGCTTGTGGGCGATTGTAGGCAACTTCTGACTGGCACATGTTGCTCTCCTGTGCTTGCAACTTGCAAACAAGGATGAGGTGCAGACTTTTCCAGTTCTTACTCGTAAATGCACATGTAACAAAAGTCAGCTTTGCTAGTGTGTAAGGCAGCGTAGGGTTGTGCTTCAGTGCAGTCAGCAATGCTTTGCTCTTATGGGTGCATGACAGCCAGCTCACCGTAAGCTGCTCAGATGTCCAGTCAGCGATGTATACTTTGTGTACGTATAGGTTCGAGGTGCTGATTCACCCAGTGCTTACTGTAAGCTTGTTCAAGATGATGCGCACAATACATGATGTACAGCTCACATGCATAAGGGCTTGATGTGCTGACTTACCCAGTTCTTCCCAGTGAAGGGACCCAAAGGCACTGTTTCCCATTTCTGTATGTCTCTGGCACTCCAGTCATTCATAAGCACCATGCCAAAGATGTGGTTGGCGGCATCAGCAGTGCTGATTGATGTCCCTTGATCATTTCCTGGACCAATGAAAGCTGCCTGGCAACACAAATCATGCAATAGTCTGTCAACTCATCTCACTCATTTGTTCATTCATTCTAAATGTCTGCTAGATAGGCTCAGCAGGCTCAGCTAGGTATGCACTTGAGCAATCAACTGTCTCCAACCAGTTTGGTCCTATGCTATCCGGTCAATCATTTCACCCAATGTGAACTGTGCACAGCCTGTGTGGAAGCAGGGATGCAATGCTGTCTGAAGCTGTGTGTATAAGCTGAAGACTGTTTCAGGTCTGGTCAAGTTGCAATGTGCTTGGCCGGTGCTGCAAACGTGACGCTCACCTTCTGAATTCATGGGCAGAGGTTCAGAGATGCAACGTCCTTCATGTGAGACAGTATGTGGTTGCCAATCAAGACAGATGCAAGCAGGCAAGATTTTATGCAGCAAAGCGTGGAGCTTCACCATCTCCAGCTCAAAATCCAGTCTCTGACAAGGGCTGTATGTTGGGCCTGTTGCACCCTGCGGCTTGATTTGGCCCCTACAGCAGTGAGCAACAAACAG
Organism: Trebouxia sp. TZW2008; assembly: GCA_002118135.1. Taxonomy (NCBI): domain Eukaryota; kingdom Viridiplantae; phylum Chlorophyta; class Trebouxiophyceae; order Trebouxiales; family Trebouxiaceae; genus Trebouxia; species Trebouxia sp. TZW2008. The sequence continues at coordinate 65,565 of BDIU01000435.1, forward strand.
CGTTAAAAAAGCAGCAGAGGTCAGAGAACGAGTTCATCTTGGCAGGCTTTGGGTCAACATGTCATGTAAGCTATGCATTGCATGACATCTTCTGCATAAGGTTGACAACAAGTGAGTGATTCAATAGTTCTGCAAAAGGCTTCATTACCTGGGTCTGCGAACAGGAGTTCCAGATGTCACGATTGATGAGCTTCTGCCATGGTATGCAATTGGCATGTGAACCCTGCATTTGTATTCTGCAGACTTCTCTTGCTTCGTCAACAGGGTTCAAGAATGCAGCTACATAGAGAAAGAAAAGTCTGCACCAATGGGTGCCATAGTGGGCGCCCCTGTATGCAGAAGTTGTCTGGGGAGCAGCTACATATGCACATGTTGTAAGATTACCAATTCTCTTGTAGTTCATTCCCCCTGCCCCGAAACATTGTCCCGCAGTTGCTGGCATGTTCTTTTGAGGCGTAGAAATCTGTATAGTCGCCTATGTTGGCTGGCAAGTACAGAATAGCATCTGCCTTCAAACAAGGATGGGAATCAAGCTTGCTCGAGTGTTGCTGCTGATTTTAACTTGCAAGGCAGAGGCTTACAAGCGGAGTGACTGCAGCCTCTAACAGGCTCTTGTTGTCCCTAAGAGCACCTTCGTAAGCGCTGAGCAGCCGAGTCAGAGTCAAGCGAGCTTCCAACCAAGCACACCGGCCCAGAGACATGAAGCTGTTCAGTGTTTCCTGCAGATCACGAAAGGCTTTCGGGTACGGAGCAGTATGGACGACTTTCGGCACAGCGGATTGATGCACCAAATGAAGATCCTTGCCTGATGGAAGCATTCTGAGCCTTGAAGGTGTGGGCCGCTGAACAAGCCTGCGTCACTGAGCGCAGCAAGATCGATCACATTGTCACCTAAAGCCACTCCGATCCGTCTTGCACCGCCTGATGCGGGTGTGTAAACGCCATACGGCAAGTTTTCAAGCGAGAAATGACTGTTGGGATCTACCTCAAGGAAGGGCCTGAGCACCATTTGCCTGATGCAACTTGCAATGCTCGTTCATGTAGTACGATAGGTCAAAAGCTTTCAGGAATCTGGCAAAGTCAACATGACAGGTCAGTCCGGCATTCTGAAGTCCGCAAGCACAGCTGTTCCTGCGCCAGGCATTCACGCTCTGCAGTATTGACCCCAGCACAGATCCGTACAGTTGTGCATAGACACTTGAGACAGCCTGAGCGAAGTGCTGAGCGGCTGGTGGCAAGTCAAAGATCACCTGTTCCGTCACAGCCGCGCAGCTCTTATGAGCGCGCTGGGCCAGGGGATGCGGCTCAGTACCAGTGCATCATGCACGCACTCAGCGTTTTTGGGAAACAGCATGCCCCTGATCCATCGTTGCCACCTGCCAGCACGGCCACTGCGCAACTTGCGCTTGAGCACCACAGCTCAAGGACGCAGAGGATTTGCAGAGCTAATGAACATCAGTAGAGAGAGGACGTAAGCAACCAAAATCTCACTCTGACTTGCAGCTTTTGCTGAAAATCACAGCTGCAGCATGTGCTAGAAGCGCTCAGCTGCTGTGCAGAGATCCTGACAGGGAACGGTTGCGACCATACAAGATATCTCCTAGATTAGATGTGCCAGCTCACATCAAGCGGCCGCCGTATGTAGACACAGGAGAAAACCCATGGATAGAACACATACAAGTGCACAAGACAGAGAAGGTTTGCATCACGTCCTGCAGCAACACGACTTGTGCACTGACAAGTCGTGCTGACGATCGGGACTGAGCTGACTAGCTTTTGCAATTGCCTGCAGGAACTAGATAAGATGAGGGCTGCATGCAAATTGGGAGCTGAAGTAAGAGAGTTTGCAGGCACTCTTGTCAAGGTGAAAACCCTGTCAGCGCATGATGGAATCTGACTGCTCATTTGTTCCGGAGATTGCTCCTCCTTCAGTTGCAGCATGCCCGTGTGACCTCTCGCTTTTTGCATGCAGCCTGGTGTATCAACAGATGAGATAGACAGAGCTGTGCACAAGATGATCATAGACAATGGAGCTTACCCGTCACCACTGACTTACGGTGCGGCCCTTTGCAACCTATGCTCCGAGTCGTATAGCTTAAGCAGCAATTTTGGTTGCAAGATTGAAAATCGTCATAACATCATGCAGACAAGATTGACTTCAAGAACTTTGTACTTCTATCATATGCAGGTGGTTTCCCAAAAAGTGTTTGTACCTCAGTGAATGAGTGCATCTGCCACGGCATACCTGACAGCCGGCGGCTAGTAGATGGCGACATCGTGAACATAGATGTCACTGTATACCTCAATGTAAGCATGCTCCCACACTTCATTGCTGCCATGACACATGACTTGCTGGCTGGTCAAAATGTGATTAATTTCTCTCTCTTTCTCAGCATCTGCCCCAAAGGCCTGAACAGATTATACCCACATGGCATGCACTGACCTCTGCATGTATCGGCTGCTACCATGGACAGTCATACAAAACATGAACAGGACCATACCGTCCTGTTTGTGTGCTGTTTCAACAAGGCCATGAGCATTGCACTTCGCGCACATTGGTTCTTGTACATGATACAGGGCTACCATGGTGACACAAGCGCAATGTTCATGGTGGGAAAAGTCAGCGACAAGGCACAAGACCTGTGTAAGGTAACCAAGCATGCCTTGGACGAAGCCATCAAAGTGTGTGGGCCTGGAGTGCAAATCAAAGAGATTGGCAAGGTGATCAACCTTTGTGGCAAATCGAGCTTTCGACAAATGCCTTTTCAGCAGTAGTCTATTGCTGGACATGGAGCAGTAGCAGACAGGAGTAGCAGTATGTGTTGGCAGCATGCAAAGCTTGTCCATCTTTGACATGTTGGGACTCACTGTCATACGTCATTGCTGCATGCACCGACCTGTGTTCTGGCATAACGTATGGCAAAACTATCCTCATGTTGTGTCCACGCGCTGTGCGCTGCTCAGTCATTCTGCAAGCTGTGCAGTATACACTACAGTATACATGCTCATTGTGCTTGTCACTGATGGTGCAAAGTCTGCAGGCAAGCTTTCTTGTGATGATGCAAGCCTGAATGTCCTGCATGTGTGCGGCGCAGGTCATTCATGCTATTGCTGACAAACACAAGTATGGCGTCGTCAGGGAGTTTGTGGGACATGGTGTGGGTCAGCATTTCCATTCATTGCCTACAGTACCCCACAGCCGTAACTCGGAAGGCTCAAAAATGGTGCCAGGCCAAACCTTCACAATAGAACCCATGTTGACAGAGCATGGTATCAAGGGCAAAATGTGGAAGGACAATTGGACTGTAGTCACCACTGATGGCGGGCTTTCTGCACAGTATGAGCACACAATCTTGATCACCAAAAACGGTCATGAAATTCTAACGCTCCCCTGATTTTAGCTGACCTGCCTGCATGTCTTGCTATAAAGCATTTTGATGTGTGAAGTCTACAGCGCACACGTTCTTTGATGCTATTTTGGACTGCTTTACATTTTGTGTTTAGCATGAATGGCCTGATTGTGTGCTGCAAAGGGTGTCTTGCGATGTTTAGACAAAAATATCGTGACAGTCAAGCTGTGTTGTATGTCAATATGTTCCTTGAGCACTGCAAGAGGACACATGCATCTGCAAGCAGTGCACCGCAACAAATTATTTGCTTCCACGGCTGGACACATGTACGTGGCTGTGGCGTCAATTGCCTGCATGCACAATGTATTGCTTGCGCTGACCGAGCATCTAGCATGCGTAAAACTAGCTTACAAATGCAAGCCACGCTTTGCAACGCTCGGCACATCAAACGAAGCTCAGCTCCTAACTTGAAACGGGCCACATCTGTCCAATAATACCAAACGTAAGGTAAAACCCCTGCTTGTGAAGCAGGGTGGACACCACTATCTGACCAGCATCAGCGGACATACATGCCAAACAACATACAGCTCACTCCGTTGATTTGCCAGGGGGTTTGGGCTGCATTCAGCTGTATCAAACCAGCAGAGCTGGCAGTCAATGGCTTGTTTGCCTATGCAGACTCTATGGTATAAAGGGCTAGCCTCTATATGGTTCCTTGCACCTATGCTGGGGGATTTTGCAGCTATGCTGACAAGTTGCACAGCTCAAACTGGTCCAGACTACTGACAAACTCACAACACCATGCTGACAAAACTCTCACTGTGCAAGAAGGTCCTGTTACGCTGTGGATTCGCCTTCACTGGCTTCTGACACGGCACCTCCTGGTAGTTGAGCCTTAATCCAGTCAAAAGGCTGCATAAAGCAGACAGGTCTGAGTTGCCTGCCTAGATCGTCATGGGATCGCCTTTTCACAAGTACAATGTATTCAGCACACGTGCAACAGTCACAGACTTTACCTGAACCATAAACAGCACAGCAAGTCCACCAGTAGCAGCCCAGGCAACTGCGGCTGTCATATCTGTGCTGCTTGGTCTCAAAGTGGTTGGCAACATCTGTACAGCCATGCACGAGATCAGGTATTGCCAGATGCGATTGAGCTTTTGCTACAGTCCAGATCGAAGGGTGAGTCACCTTCATCAAGGCACCCCGTGCCATGGTGTCCTCCGACAACGAGACCCCACTACCAAGCTCCTTCCGCCGGCTGGTGCTCAGGCAAGCGGTCAAAGTAAATTGACCCGGCCGCGCTGCGTGTGTGCTGTGTCACAGTGGAATTTGCCGAATAGGTTCACTCAACCGGGAGATGCTTACGGAAAAGCTACGGATGACGGCCTCCGTGCTCATTAGGCCGGCGTTAAGGCGCAAGTTCTGGCAACAATGCAGATCAAAGCAATCTTGTTGCCAAGCCAGCGACTGTAGCTGTAGAACTTGATGCCAATGGATGATTTAGTGTACAAAGCCTCGCTAGTGCCTTTTGCACAGGTCAAGCTGCAGTCCCCGGGGAGATGTCTGTAGGTCACAAGGACCTCTATTGATATTGCCCAGCAATGTCATGCAAAGAGCAAGCAACAGCTCAAATCAGCTTAGGTGAAATAGCTGAGATGCTGTCGATAGCCTTTGTTGCCGCTCTCACCATATGTGGCATTCCATTGCTTAAGTTCTGAGATCACCATGCTGTCTGGATTCGTCGAGGCTGACACCTGCTTGCGGGCATTCTCAAAGTCTTTTGCTGTGATGGGACGCAGCTCTTCGTGGGCCTGCACCATGCATCTCGTGACTCACAAGTCTTAGAGTAAGATCAAGAACAGTGGTTCAATTGTGGCTTCAAAACCAGATTTGCAGCGCAGTCTGAAAGCCATGACTGTGCCCTGTGGTTCTGGAATACCAGCAGACTTGCATGCATCCTACTCGCATTGTGCTGTATAGTCGACTGCAGCATTATGCTGGGGAGCAGTACAGCAAGTTGACTGCCCACACTGCTGGGACTTTTGCTGCTGCGATCAAATGTACATTTGGTGCGGTAAGAGTGTCAAGTTTGCAGTCACACAGTTCACAGACTTGGATGATCAACCAAAACAGTCAAGATGAAGCAAGCAACTGCAATGCAATATGATGCAACGTGACGCAATGCAATGCATCACACAGCGAGGCAAGTCATTCTTTGGGTTTGACAGTACTCCACCTGCTTGTCTGCAGCTGACGCAACATCATTGTACTTAGTCAGGAGCCAATCAAGGCTCTGATTCTGCTTCTGTCCTTTGGCAGGGGTCATGCTGTTGTCCTGAGCATTTAGCTTGCCCCTTGATGCGACATCTGCCTGCTGACTGTCTCCAGCTGCATTCTCATGCCCACGTGGCGGATCTTGCAACTGCCCAGAAGTCTCTGCAGAGTTACTATCCTGCCTTGACTCAGAGCGGTCAGCAGTGTCTGTGCCAGTTGTGCTGTCAGTGTCCTGCATGCCATTTGCTGCGCTGTCTGAGCTGCTGGCTGGTGCTGTCACACCATCAGAGCTGCTCTTCAAGCGTTTAGTAGCTGTACTGCTGCCATCCTCTTCATTGTCCCTTCTACTGCTCTTACTGCCCTTGGTCAAGGCGATGTCCACAGCTCTTGATGCAGAAGTTGCAGTAGACTTTGGCCTTGACCCAGAAGTGCCAGAATGCAGCTCATCTGCAGGTCTGCTGCTGCTGTGCTGAGCTTGCTGATGGTCAATATCTGTCTGCTGAGCGTGCTCACTGACACTGCTGTTGTCTGCAGCAGAGTGATGCTTTCGACTGGAGTCTGCATGTTTAGCTCCCTGTGTGACAGTCTTTTGCTGATCAGCTGAAGGAAGTGTTGCAGAGGGCCCAGGCTTGTTGACAGCAGCCATGTCTTGTGTAATGGACTTCTGCTGATCAGCTAAAAGGGCTGATGCTGAGGACCCAGGCTCATTGGCAGCAGTCTTGTTTCTTGGAAAGGGCGCAGCCTTGTTGGCTGAAGCCTTGTCCTTTGTAGCTTTGCTGGTGGCCTTCATGAGCTCTCTGATGCCGCACATGGCGGCGGCTGTACAAAGCTGGCGTAGGTCACTGCCACTGAAGCCCTCTGTGCTGTCTGCAATCTTGGCAGTGCTGACGTCCTCTGCTGTAGCTTCACCAGACAAGATGACCTGGAGGTTTGCAGCAGTTGCAGTTAAGAGAAGAGGATCCATAGAGCAGCAAGGCAAGCGCTTTGCTGGAGACATACTTGAAGCTTCAGGCTTCAGTAACATAGCTGGGCAGCAAATGGATGACAGATAGGTGAGTAGGCATAAGAACACGTGATGCATCTGGTGTCCCAGGCAAGCAAAGGCCTCGGGAAGTTTGCGGTGAACAAGCAGTAGATCAGTTGAGTGAGCGTAGCACGCTGGCTAGGTGCTCTTGTGTTCAGGCGCAGAAACGACACTGTGACTGCTGCACTGCAGCCTCTGCTCATCGTCTAGCAAGATGCACATGCATAGCGCTGATACATGATGCAGGGATGGGGCATGTTGAGACTGGCTCTCAAGTTGCCATGCTGGGCTACTGTAGTTTGACTGCCAGGTAAGCACAATGCAGACACACTGTTCTGAGCATTGTCACGCTACTCACGTCCAGAATCTGTGTCCTGGCTTGCTTGTTGGGCAAGTCACAGAAGATGCGGCGGCTGAAGCGGCGCAGCACTGCCTCATCCAAGTCCTGAGGCCTGTTGGTTGCACCCAACACCATCACCTGCAAAAGCACAATGCTAACCAATTCAGTCATTCATTCATCCTCCCATTTGTTCCTTCATAGACACGCTTGCTGGGCACGCTCTGCGATGCAGCGACTAGGAATTCACAAACAAACCAGCATGTCTGTGCAGCTGTGTGGAGACTCACCCTGTCAATGGAGGACGAATTTCGAGGATGATCACAGCGACCAGCCAATGCAGGCATGTCTGTGCAGCTGTGCATGCACCTACACTGTCAACAGAGAATGAACCAATGTGTTCATGTTTATGCAGCTGTGTGTAGACGTACCCTATCAACAGAAGAGGAAGACCCTGTTCTGATGCCATCCCACTGAGCCATGAACTCATTCTTGATCTCTCTGTGAGCCTCATGCTCTCTTTGTGAATCTCTCTTGGACAGCAGAGCGTCCACTTCGTCAATGAACAGCACGCAAGGGGAGAGTTTGCTGGCTAAGGAGAACACGGCGCGCATGTAGCGCACGCCGTCACCCAGCCATTTGGAGGCGACAGTGCTGGGGTGAATGGCCAAGAAACTGGCACCGCACTCGGCTGCTGCTGCTCTCGCTAGGAGGGTCTTGCCAGTGCCTGGGGGGCCAAAGAGAAGCACACCTTTGCAGGGCCTGCAGCCATGCACAGTGCAAATACGATGATAATGATCATTGCCAAAATAGTTTATGCCATGTGCAGCAAGACCATAATCTTTCTTTCCAGAAGCTTCAGACTTGGCACAATCATGGTCAGCAATGATGCAATGACATTACAAGCTGACCATTGAGGTCCATGATCACTTCAAGGTATACAATGTGTTGTATGTGCACCTTTGCTTGGAATGTAGCAGAGCTGAGTGCCAACCCAAACAGCTATCTTATGTTGATGACGTTTTGCCATCAATTGTTTATTAGATGCCGCCAGGAGCTGCGATATAACACTTACCTAGCAAGTGAGCCTTTCTGAAACAGGCGGGGGTGCTGCAGGGGCAGCTGCACAGCTTCCCGCAGGGCATCCTTGGCCTCTGACAGGGCCCCAACCTCAGCAAAGCCAGCTCCTGCCTCGTCTGAATTCACCTATCCAGTGCAAACACACCTCAGCTGCTGGTCGCACTGCAGCCGATTTGCATATCGCCATCATGCCTTGACACAAATCCTGACCAGTACAAAGCAGCTTCGGGTGCATTTGTATATTGTCAAAGTACAAGAATGCTGAACATAAACCATCTGGCCATATTGACCACAGACCTAATACGCATATTGAAAGCAGCAGCTATGCAGGTGCTGCAAGTCACGATACGTACTCAGCACCCTAAAGGACAAGTGCAGGAGGCCAGGCTGCTGCCTGCTTACCACTTCTGGCAGCAGCCGCTGCTCATATACGTTTTCGGTGGTGACGTGCTGGCGCATGGAGCCCCCAGAGCGCTCCAGCATGTGCAGCCCGTACCAGATAGCGCCCTCACTTAGCTGCAGCCCCTGCGTCCCTGCATCAATGGATTGCTCAATCAAGTGAGCATCAATCATTTGTTCAGTCCGTTCAACTTTCATTCCTTTGCTCATTCGGTTGAGCATTCATCGTTTGCTCAATTGGTCAACCGTAACCTACACAACTGGCATGTATCACACCTACTCTGTAAAGACAATGCTATGTACACCACCTTGTTGCAGGCTGATGTGTACACAAAGCACTGGCAGGGACCAGTTTGGTCCTGGCAGGTACCAGTTTAGACGTGCTGTATAGACTGACGCTGTATGAATCGCCCCCTTTTTTGGCATATCACCAGCTCAGATTGCCAAGACTTGCTGTTGCTTGATAAGTCTGCAGGCTTTCAATGAGCTGTGTAGCTGAATGTACAAAGTACTAAGGAGGGCAACTCCGCTCATGCTGTAGGGCAACAATCTTGCCTATGCCAGGCTATTACAGCAGCAAGCATTCTTGAGGCATGGTGAAATGGATGGGGAGGTGCCCACAGCTGGCTCGGATGTATGTGACATCAGTCCTTTGAATATGCCTCTTGACACTTTCAGCAAGTGAAGTGTATGTCACAGGCATTTGTCATACTACACCTTGGGAGCTTGTTTGATGGATCGTGCTGTTGTCAGCATGCACACCAACAGCTGCTGCATGTTCCGCCTTTGCTGTCTGGCCTTTAGCTGGCTGCTGACTTTGCCCATTGTCTATGCTGGTCTCTGTGCTAGTCTCTGTGCTAGTCTCTGTGCTGTCATGCTTTGTGGGTGTCTGTGCGGGTGCTGGATCTTGCTGCAGTAGGGGCAAGGACTCAAGTGCAGTATTTCCAGAACCCATGGCACTCTGAGATCTCCTGCAGGCGCAGCAGCACTTGAAATTTGCGCCAAAGCCAATCAGTGTGTTGATATGAGATCTGGTCACTGCTCTAAGTGACCACAAGCCTGTCTGCTATCAAGGTGCCAACTTTATGTGCTGCCAAAACAGGACCCAATCCAGATAAGGCAAGCATATATGACAATAGCACAGCACGTGTGACAGTGGTACATGTGCCAATGCATCGCAATCATGTCAATGCTTGGAGACTAAGTTATGACATGGGCAGGTTTCACATGAGTGGCTGAGTACCTGAGGTGCTTGTGCTTAGAAGGAGCAGGCGGTCCCTGGGCACGTGGCGCAGAACCATCCTGAGCTGCTTTGGTGGTTTGCTCCCCTGTGCTTGATGCGTTGGCAGCCTTGTGGGTCTGCATGGATCAGCACAGCAAAGCGTCAACCAGTTTCACAGCTCAATGCAAGGACCTGCTTGTCGCATGCTGTCGAAAAGCAGCACCTCTCAGATCCACAGGGGTATGTAACATGCTGTCAAACAGGGTGAGGCATACCTGTTACCTGCCTCGCTGTTGCGCAGGCACAGGTGTCAGATCAATCCATCAAACAACGTTGTCAACCTAAAGCTAGCCAATGAAGCTGCTGCAAGAGCGCGGTGCGCAACACACGCTACTGCAAAAAGGCTGCTCCAGCCGCGAGGCAGACCTGCGCGCCTTGAGCAAAGCGCAGCCGCTGAGCTATACCCTGTTCAGGTGACCAACAGTATGCCTCAAGCTCAAGGGCAGTCCTGTTGCACATGAGTGAGCATCGGCAGCTTGCTTTGAAAAGGAAGTTGCAGGCCGCGTAGCCTTTTGCAGGGAGAGCTTCTGTTGGCCAAGCAGGGATTCTCTGCGGAGAAGGAATTGATTCACTCGCTGCAGCTGTTTCAAACAGAAACAGCAGGACATACTGCAGCTAGAATGGAGCCAAATTGGCGACCTCACTGCAGCTATCTGGTAGAGAAATTGGAGGATTTGCTGCAGCTGCTTCATAAAGGAACGGCAGGACACACTGCAGCTTATATGGAGAGAGATTGGCAAACTTGCCGCAGCTACTTGTGAGATGGCTTCCATGGAGCGAGCCCACGCCAGCACCTTGGTCCAGTCCTGTAGGCTGAACTGGCGCTTGCTGTACACAGAAGATGTAGCTTCTGGAGGAATGACCCTGCGTGTGCATTCACTACTAAACACCAGCCCATCAAAGTGTCCAGGCTAGGGACCCAAATTTGACTGATTAGCCTTCCTGGCTTCAAAGCATAGGTGTCTGTGTCTGAAGCTCAAAGGCAGCTGGTCAGCTTTTGTCTGATGCTTGCAGCCCAGCAGCAAAACTGGCGGAATATTCAGCCAACCAGGGTTATCCTTTCTCTCAGAAGCTTGTGGTTGGGCAGATGGGAGAAGACACAAGAGATACATGTTCAGTGTGCCAATGTGCAGTTGCTCTGGTCTCGCTTGTCGCAAAGTCAGTGCAGAAACAGAGCTGCAGCTTTGGCATGAAAGCTGAAGGCAGGTTGCACGCGCAATGTAATGGTTGGGTGCAAGGCAGCAGCTTGTGTCAAGGTGATCTTTCACATGCTGCAGCTCGCTTTGCACAGAACCCATTTGGGCATGAATAGCTGACTTGCCATGATAGCATGCACACATGCACGTGACAGCTAATCTGTACAAAGCATACAATTGTCAGCAAGGCGCATGGAAATGCACATGGCCTGCAGGCATTGATCCTCCAGCCACTTCAATGATAACTAGGACTGTAGCTGCTTACCCAACGGCTGTGGAGAGTGTGCTCAGAATGCGATGATTAGTGGTGGCAAGGATTTTATCCGCGTCTTTGGCAATGCGAGCGTTATGCCTGGCAGCTGCAGCGCCCTCAGGAGGGGCGGCTAGTTTCACTCTGGTGGTAAACAGCTTGGACAGAATCCTGTGCACGCAGTCAGAGGTCTGCTCTCCCATATGTGTAATCACCAGGTCTCGCCAACACACTAAAGGGCTTTCAGGAGCTCCAACACTTGGCGCCTGAGATCACTGACATTTACGCTCATGCAAGAAGCAGAGGGCGCCCACATTGCATCATTCAAACCCATTGCAGCGGCACAGAACCAACCCAGAATTTCGCGTGAGCTGAGATTGCGCACTCGTGCCAAAGACACCCTTTTGCATCAGGCAAATGTCACTGGCACATGGGCAACAGCAGACCTGCGAGCATCAGGCTTGTCTGCATGAAGGAGGCTGCCTAGGTCTGGCAGGATTGGGCCCAAGCCATCATCATGCCCTGCTGGGGTGCTGCCAGAGGGTGGGGGCGGGGTAGCACTACCCCCCTCATCTGCTTGCTTGGCAGCCAACCTGTGTCACAAAGGCAGCGTGAGTTGATGTGGAGCAAAAGCTACCACCTTACCATGCATGTGACAAGGCGTGATCACTATTGCCCTCATCTGTTTGCTTGACAGCCAGTCTGTGTGACAGGCGGCATCAGCTGGTCAGCAACAGATGCTTGAAGCACATGTCCTCTGAGAGTTACAAATTATCAAGTGCATGTGCATCTGCATATGGGTTCTGACTGAGCGCAAACCCCATGCTGGAAGCTCTGGCAAAGCCATGACAAGCAAAATGTATTGCAGCACAGCCCATTGCAAGTATGCTCATGATCGCACATGTGACTTTGCGCAGGGATGATGGAGTCACATGCGACACTGCAAAAGCAGATGGGTGGACTCACAGTGTCTGAGGCGCCAAGTCAACTCCAGCCTCGCCAAGGGAGCAGCCAGCAATGAGAACAGTTGCTGTTTTTGCCTGATCTGATGCAGCCACAGTGTTGGCTTTGGAGCCAAACACATCTTGGAATGCAGCCTCTCGCTCATAGCTTCCACAGATGGTGTGCTCAGCGTCTTTGATGAACAAAATGAGCGGCCGTGGCAAAGAGCCACAAGTTCTGTGCATGATGTCCCAAACAAAGGCAAACTTACCCCCTGCGTTTCAAGCATATGCAGCTTCAGCGTGTGCATACATGCGTGTCGCACAAGCAACTTGAGGCTGTTATAGTTGCTACCATTTGGTGTGCACCTGAAAACCAGATTGACAGAATGAAGTTGAGCAGTTTTCCAAAGTCTTCTTGAGTCTCTGGCTTGTCAAGACTACTTCCAAAAGCTGCTTTGGCCACTGAGCTCAGGAGAACATCGTCAATGACAAGAAAATCTGTTTTGAGACGCTTGGCCAGAGCTGCTGCTACAGACTCCTGGTACAGAGCAGAGTTCTTGGTTGGCACTTGCAGAAGGATCCGTCCAAGGTTTGGAAGTTTTACGGATGTCTGAGGCTGGAGATGCGAAGAGGTGGATACAAGGCCGTGCAGAGCTGCGTGCATAAGAAGCTCCTGAGCGCCATCGCTGACGTAGTATTCCAACTCCTCAAAGGAGCTACTGATCTTGTCTGGAGATTGCACAGCTTGCAGAATGGTTTGACTGCACTTTGGAGCCAGACCGTACGCAGCAGCCTTTCTGAATAGACCAAAGGACAGCAGGACGTCTTGCAAGCTGGCCAGCTTTTGCAGTATCCAAGAGCAAACAACTGCCAGCAGCTTCTGCAACATGTCGTCGGACTTCACAGCCGGCGTCTGCACACCCCTCTCGCCGCCTGCCCCGTCCATGCCGACCCGCTGTATGTGTCAGTACGCTGCTGTCTGTGATCGACAGGGGAGCGAATTACTGTCCAGGCCTTGTTCAGCAATGCACACGAAACGTCGAGCAGAAGCAGAAATTGCACATTGCCTAAAAAGGATCACAAATTCAATGTCATGCAGAGTTTCAGGGTGAACCTCCTTTCTTGATTGCCAAGACTTGATCAATCTTAAGCACTTATAAGCCCGCAACCAGCACATGAATGCATTGAGAGAAAGCTCTCCCTGCTTTACACACAGACACAGACACTTTTAATTTCTCGAATCATCTGTAAAGCTCATTGAAAGGTCAAATGCTTGGTCCCCTCTAGCATTTTGCGTGTGTAAGCACTAGTCTACTTAGCAATTGAGTGAACGTGGGCAAGTGCATCCACATCAGCACGAACAACCTCTGTGAGAATCTCAATTACAGGGTGAGGAGACGCAATGGCGTCAGAGCTTGCCGATTGCATGATCATGAGCAGTGTGTTGCCTTAGGTGAGGTCGCATGCAAAGAGAAGTTCCAGCCGTAGCGCCGTAGCTGTGCATATGCCTAGTGATTGCAGCACAATGAGCACCACGCTGCAAAAGCAGGCTTTGACAAGACAACTTTTGGCATATGCATATGCCTTGTGCTGCTGGCTGTGTGTGCCTTTTTGCCTGGGACACTTGAGATAGCCAAACAAACTTAATCGGGCGTCAACAAATTTGGTGCGTGCATGCTTGAATGCAATTGCACTCCATGCAGAGGGTACACATGATTTGAACAGCGTAGAGCAACCTCACAGAATTCATAATCACGGTCAACTGGCTGCATGCAGAAATTTCGCAGAGCAAAGACCTCACTTAACCGAGCGGGACTCACTTTTCGCACCAAGTACAGCAGATTGTGCCCCCACCGCTGATCGCAACACCCGTTTTGGTTGACGGTTGTTACCCACACTTGCCCAGCCGTGCATGAGCTACTATGACCTGCTGTCCATAGCGTCTACTGCTTCGACAGACGAAGTCAAAAAAGCGTATAGGAAGAAAGCTCTCGAACTTCACCCAGACAGGCATGCTTTGCTGTGACAGAAGCATCAACCTGAGCCTTGCACCTCAGCATCTCAGCTTACTTGGGTCTCTTCTGCAGAAATCCAGAAGGTGCAAAGGACGGTCACAAAGCATTCAAGGCCGTCAGTGAAGCCTACGAGGTTGGCACTGAGCTGCCAATATGCATGATCTAGAGCTTAGTCTGCGGACAGTTCCCTGATCCGCTTCTTGCCTGACTTCTCTCAGGTTCTAAAGGATCCTGGCAAAAGAGCTACATATGATGCCATCAAAGATGGCTTTGCAAGCAGAAGCTCAGGCTTCTCTAATGGAACTTCTCAGCATACATATCAGGAGACAAGCTACACTTACTACAAGCCAGGAGGGGGCACTCCAGAACAGGACCCTTTTGATGAATTCTTTGCCAAGTGGTGGGCAAAGCGGGAACACGAGTAGGCTACTTTCCTTTGTCGTTTCCATGCAGATCTCCATTCCTATGACAGTCATGGCCAGTCATTCTCTGGCCATGACTACGACATGCCCAGTCATGTTGTATTGACCGTGCACACACTGCTGTACACCATCCACCGAGTTGTCTGTGCATGTCCTGATATGACCGGTCATTTGTTTATTTTGATTATGCTGCATGTGAGTCTATGACAATGTGTGTCAATGATGAGACTTGTCAGAATGGCTGACAATGCTGAGAGCTCAACAACTTCAGTCTTCAACAGCAGACTGCACTTCATCAAACAGCTGCATTGCATCCCACAGCTGCATCACATGCTAGGCAACATCCATCCAGTACTCATGGCAGCATGTCAAGTCATGTAGTAGCAGACCGTCAGTGGTCAGAAGATATATGGGTTGCAGATATATAATCTGCCTTACAGTCAGAATCATGATGTGGCATTGCACGTGCTGCAACCAAACAATCAAGAATGGTTGCACGTCCATGCAGGTTCAGAGGGTATGCTCATATGGAGGAGGAGATACGGCGGGAAAGGCAGCGAGCGGAGTACATGGCCAGAGCTGCAGCATGGCAGCTTGAAAAGGAAGAAGCTGAAGAGGCCAAGGTTAGTCAGTCACTCAATGGATCAATTGTTAATCAATCGATTGTTCCATGAAACAATCAGTGAATTTGTCAATCAATTAGTCAAACAATCAGTCAATCAAGTTCTCCTGTTTCAGGGATCCTACAGGGAGTTGCACAGGCAAAGTCAGTGATCATTGAGTGTGTCACGTTGATACTTGCATCAAACCTGGCATATGCTGCATGATATGCCTGACATACAGTGCTCATGTCCTCAGCCTTGATGAGTTCACAAAGACATGCTTCTGTGTCTTGGAGGGTTCACAAGCTGCATTTTAGTCTTAGCAAACAGCCAGCATGGTCGTGCTGCTTGGAAGCATGGGCTGCAACTCACGTTTTCCATGCGTACAAACAGAAATTGTTGCCACAGTAAGTCCTCTCATATGTCACAACAAGCAAATGAACAGGAAATTAGATGTCTCTACCATCGTCTTGCTAAGAGCGTGGTGCATATGAACGTCAGCAAAATCGCTGAGTGTACGTTGTTTTGAGTCTTGTGTGACTCGTGCTCATCAATAGGTAACCTGTCACTGTGAGCAAATGGCATACATGGCTGCAGTTTGCGGGCAAGCAATCTTGCTTGATGGCATGCAGGCCAGGCATCAGCGTGTGAAAGCTAAAGCCCAGCAAGCACGCGCTGCCAGACAAGCTGCAACCCTGCGCAAGTTCTGGCACACATCTTCAGGCGTCACATGGCAAGACGCCTTGCTGGTGACACTATTCACCGGCAGTATGGTGGGACTTGGCTACTACTGGCTTCCAAACAATGGAACCAAGATTGATCCTCAAGAGCCCTGAACCCAACAACAAGGTAGACAAGAAAAGTCTACGCCATGAGGCGTCGTTACGGGAGCCCCTGTCTATAGACGCAGCCTGGAAACCAACCAGCTATAGTATTGCAGCTCCATCCGTGCTTTTGACCTGCCAGAGAGTGGTGCAGGTCATGCTATCAGTTGTCACCGATATGATAGGGTGTCTTCGGCGGGCTGTTGTGAGTGACGCCAGTCAAAACACCTCGTTGCTGCCACCACCAAACTTTCAGTCTTGCCAGCATGCTGCTGAGCAGGCTGCTGGTATCACAGCAGGTTCAACA
The DNA here is from genome assembly GCA_002118135.1 of Trebouxia sp. TZW2008. NCBI lineage: Eukaryota > Viridiplantae > Chlorophyta > Trebouxiophyceae > Trebouxiales > Trebouxiaceae > Trebouxia > Trebouxia sp. TZW2008. Next base: position 81,874 of record BDIU01000435.1, read on the forward strand.
CGCCCGCATCGCATGCTGCTTGCTACAATGACCTGGGTGCGAGGCCTTCATGCCAAGGGTCCTGTACAATGTCAGACCTGAACATCAAGACTTGCATCGAGCTCAACGTATAGCATAACTAGCAGAAGTCTGAGAACTTCACTCAAGGTGTGCCTGCTGTGAGTTGTGCTATGAAATTGGTCTCGGAGCTGCCATTTGCAAAATCAAGTCAATGAAGGTTGCCACAGATGCCGCATACACATGCATAGGTCTAGATACAGCAGTCGGCAGCTTGGCAAATCAGCTGTCTAACAGTGACACGGAGATTGACACGAACACAACACTCCTTTGATACTGTTCAAGCTTCTGGCCTGCATATCTGTTTTATGCATGCTCCAGCATGCTGCGCCTCCATGCGCCCCAATTTCCGTTCGGTCCAGCGCTGCAGGACGGCAGCTGCAGCGGCATAATCACCGCGCCGTCTTGCACGCATCCAAGCGGAGCGAAGTTCAAGAGTCCGTTCGATCATCGCAGGTTAAGGGCTTAGCATGCCATACAAACCAAACTGCAAGTATTGCTACTCAATCGGTCCCCAAATGTTTGTCTGCAAAGCAGGCAGAAGCTTCCACACGTTCACCGCGCTTCTACAGCGAACAGCCTCTGCCAGACGTTCCTGGCAGCGTGTTGCAGCTGAGCATCGCCGAGAGCAAGCACGCAATTCGGGCGTTGAGACTTGGCAACGATGCCCTCGTGGAAGTATGCAATGGTCAGGGCAAACTTGTCACTGGCAGACTGCAGGCACCTCCAAAGGCTGCAGCATACATTGTGACTGCAGCAGAACCCCAACAGGTGCTGTACTAAGTCCCTGCTGATCAACCACAGGTCTCAAGCATGCATATGTCAGCCTGCATGCAAGCTACCGCCAAGCACTCTTGCCTAGCAGACAAGCGCTGGCGCCAGGGGCTGTGACTGTGATGATTGATATGCTTTGTGTCAGTGTCAAAACAGTAGACAAGTGTCCACTAACAAACAGATTCCTTTTGCTATGATACACTACTCAACCCCTTGGTGCGATGTCGGCAGGTCCTGGGCTAACCACAGAAGCTCCCGCGATGACGCTTGACAGCATGGACGTTTCTTCTGTTTCTTTTCTTGTCTTCTCCTGTGATGCAGCTGTCAACCCGTTTGTGTGACGTCAACAGGTCCCATGGGAGGGTCACGTCCGTGTCAGAGTCTCAAACAATGGACAAGTGTCTGCAAGCAAGCAAACATATTCCGCTAGAATGCAGCAGTCAATCTGTTGTTGTAATGGTAGCAGGTCCCAGGCTGCTTCTGTTCATATTGGCCCCCGTCATGATGCCTAGCAATGTAAGGTTTTTCTTCCTTTCAGCAGGTCCCATGGGAGGGTCACAAGTGGGAAGTGGCTGTGGGGTGTGGTAGCTTGCAAGGTAGCAGAGCTGACTGGCTAGTGGAGAAGTGCACAGAGCTAGGGGCTTGGTCCTTCCGCCCATTGCTGACTCAGCACAGCCCAGGAATAGGTCATCCCTCTTCCCGCTGTTACACTGTTGTAGCGGTACTTGCACAATCCATATGCTACTTCAGGTGCCAGGTATGTGTGGCTCAGCACAGCCCAGGAACAGGTCAGTCCTCTCCCTGTCAACTGGAGTGTTGACAACAACAATGATACTTTCAAGCACAGGTGCTTGGTGTGTGGCCCAAGCTCTGTCTTGCCAGGCCTTCTTGCTACACAGCACAGCCCAGGGATAGGTCATTCCTCTTGATGAACAACAGTGACGTTTGCAGATCACACATGCTAGCACAGGCGCCGGGTGTGTGTGGCTCTGCACAGCCCAGAAGGAAATCGTCCCTCCGCCCACTGTTACTTGAAGAATAGTTGCACTTGCAGATTACACATGCTAGCACAGACGCCGGGTGTGTGTGGCTCAGCATAGCCTAGGAGCAGGTGGCTCCTCTTGCCTGTGTAGCATGAGTGACAGTCATTGTAGTAAAATACATTCTCTAGCACAGGTGACAGGTATCAGTCGCCCAGTGCTGTCTTGCCACGCCTACTTGCTGCCACAATTTCTGCTCTACTCTCTACTTTATACACAGGTTGTGCCTGATGGGAGTGTCTGCGCTGCCCTGTTTAGGCCAAGATTGTGAATGCTAGGCATGCTCTTGCAGACACAGCTGGTAATGTGCTGCTGCAACCAAGGCTTTGATCGCCCAAGCAGCAACCCAACACTTCTGTCTCTTCATCAACGCTTGCAATTTGCAACTTGTCTGCTATTGTGTCAGATTGCAGCTAGCACACTCATTGCTACCTCCCATTCCTTGGTGTGAAGAGGTTGCTGAGATTGTTTCTCTCAGCAAACATCTTGTAGTTGACAGAGTGCACCAAAACAGCAAATTCATGAAGCTGCAAACAATGGTGTCAGTTCCAAGAGCACGAAGCTGCAGGATCAAGAGCATGAAGCTGCAGGAGTGAAAATTAAAGCTGTGTGATGACATGTATGTATATATGTAGGGTGGAAGGGGGTCGGCAAGAAGCTCAAGGCATCAGACAACAATGAGCAGAGCTCTAGGGAAGCCAGGTGGCAGAGGATTGTGGATGCAGCCTGCAAGCAGTCTTTACGGTATGTGTGCTCCATTGCATAGGATCACTCAGGGATCCTCGTCCAGTAACATGGCAGATGAACACTACTTTTGTGTAATTCCTGCATTGCTGCTATGACTAGCATTAGCAAGACAGTTGATAGTTGTGCAAGGGTGAGCTTAGGAGTAAGCTTTGCAGTTTTGGACATGATGTACGCAGGGTCCATAACCTTATCTTACAGCCAGCAATAAGTTTGGCAGAGTTTCTGCCATCTGTGGCTGCAAGCCCAAGTGCCTGGGTGGGGGCTGCTGGGGGGACCCCCATGAAGGAGTGCTGTCAGACTTTACAGCAGTCATCAGATAGGTCAGCGAACGAATGAAACGCGGGAGGTGTCTATGCAGCTAGGCATCACAAACGGAGCTTGTGACACAGCGTTTGTGAAATGCACTATAGTGACCTGATCAAATCGATGCATGCCAGCTTTGCTTGCTGCAGTGCTGTAGACTTTGCTACATCCCCACAAGAGTTGTGTCAACTTTTGTTGCAAATGTTGCTGCACCAAGGGAGCCGTCGTGTCAAATCCCTTTCAAGAGATGCATGGGGTTGATTGTGCAGGGACCTTTCGCCTAGACTTCTGATCATAGGGCCAGAGGGTGACTTTGACCTTGCAGAACTTGATCAGCTCACACAGCATGGTGCAACACTTGTTGGCTTGGGGTCCCATCGACTCAGAGTGGAAACAGCAGCTTTGGCCATGCTGAGTGCTGCTCAGCTGCTGACGTAGCCAACTTGCCTTTCAGCACAAGCAAGAGTCTGCTTATTTGCCCCTGAAAAGATCTGATTGATACATGTTATTTAGGATGAGGCACTTGCATACCACTGGTACAGAACAATGAAGTCTTTTCTGTGTAGTGCTGGCAATTTTACAGATCCCACAATGGATTCAAAAAATGCCATCATGTGATGGCCGTTTTTGACAAAAAGTGTGCTAGTGCCTGTCAAGATAGAGCAAAGTGCTTCGTCATGAAGCCTTGGGAGTTTCTGCCAAAGCTTTCAAAGGCTCTAGCTGCAATACAAGCTGCTCCTGCATCGCTGCAGTATCAGCACTTTCAGCTGACATTGCTCGCAGATGGCTGACCACTGACTGGTGATAGGACTGCAACAGGCCGAAGTCTTCAGGGTCCATCTTGTCTTTGAGATTGCTAATGACGCCTGCCAAGGCTCTACCTGGAATTGCCACGCCTCTGCCATAGACCTGCATGACATTTCAACACAGTCGCAGATGCTTGCTACAAGAATTAGTAAATCTACTGTGGTGGCATTGGCTAACTGGGTCCTGATCTGGGGAGTTTGTCAAATAGCAGCAGATCCCACGTGCTGTTGCATGAACTGTGAAGCCACAAAGTACAGCGCATAATATTGCATACATGAGCTCCTACACTGCAGTGCAGTGTGGTGCAGGCGATACCACTGGCATCATCTGGGTCAAACCAAACATTCGACATATAACACGGCTGCTCAGCAGCAGCATATTGAATGCCTCAAGCATCATGCCTCATGCAACATCTGACCATCCAACTCTTCATATCAAGGCTCCCTCTGCTCACAGAGGCTATTGTTGTGATGCCTTATAGCATACGCTTTGGGTTTTGCACCTCTCCACTGATGCATGCAGTAAGAGCTACAAGGGCAACAAAGCCCTGCATGACCAAAAGAGGCACCACAAGAGACAGGGCCGCTGCAGAGTCTGTGTCATTGGCTTACTGCGCCCTTGACCCTGTCCTGCTCATGCAACATCTGAGGATCATGTGGCATCAGGCATCAGTTGCAATGCCTGTGCAGAGAGTACAGCAGCAATGCCTGTGCACGGTAAAGCAGCAACATCTGCATGACCAGGAGAGGCACAAGGGACAGTGCCACTGCAGGGTATGTTTCAACAGTCAACTGCAACATCAAGTTCCTTCGATCGTGCAGTTGGCATCAGCAGCAATGCCTTTGTGTGGAGGGACAGCAACAATAACATGACCAGGAGAGGCACAACAAGGGACAGTGCCACTGCAGGGTATGTTTCATTAGTCAACTGCAACATCAAGTTCCTTCGATCGTGCAGTTGGCATCAGCAGCAATGCCTTTGTGTGGAGGGACAGCAACAATACCTGCATGACCAGGAGAGGCACAACAAGGGACAGTGCCACTGCAGGTTATGTTTCAACAGTCAGCTGCAACATCAAGTCCTTCTATCGTGCAGTTGGCATCAGCAGCAATGCCTTTGCGTGGAGGGACAGCAACAATACCTGTTTGACCAGGAGAGGCACAACAAGGGACAGTGCCACTGCAGGGTATGTTTCAACAGTCAGCTGTGACATCAAGTCCTTCTATCGTGCAGTTGGCATCAGCAGCAATGCCTTTGCGTGGAGGGACAGCAACAATACCTGCATGACCAGGAGAGGCACCACAAGGGACAGTGCTGCTGCAGGGTCCGTCTCCTCACTCAGCTGTGACCTCAAGTCCTGCTGCTGAGTCTGCACCAGGGCTTTTTCTGTCTTTTTGTCCAGGACCTTCAGCCGCAACCCCAGCGCTTCTGCAGCTGTCTGAAGTAGCTTCTGTGCCTCCTGCAATCACGCCATTTGTCGATGTTTGCTTTCTGTTTTGGTCCTGCGCAGAGTTTTGGCCCGATTTTGCAATATTGATCATGTCTGATGCTGACGCAAGCAATGGCTTTGTGACTGTGCGGCTGATGCCATCTGCAGCAGCAGTGAGAGGAGGAGCCAGGTATGTCGAAATTTTGGCAGACAGTATGCATGGTTGCAAGGCCAACCTGAGCGTCCACTGTTTTGCACGTGCTGCGCTTTGGGCGCGCAGTATGATTTATCCAATGTTGCAGGGCTTGACTTGCGTGGGCCGTAGAGGAATACAATTTTGTGTTGAGAAGGCCATCAGCAGCAGCAGTGAAAGTTGCAGCCAGTCATATTGCGCTGATGTATGCAGATGCATTGCATGCATGAAGGCCCACTTGAGCACCAGACATCTTGTTGAGGCCATCAGCAGCAGCAGTGAAAGGAGGAGCCAGGCGAATTGTATTCATATCAGCAACTTTTTGCTAGAAGTGCAAAGCCAACCTGAGCATCAGACGTGTTGTTGAGGCCATCAGCAGCAGCAGTGAGAGGGGGAGCCACATCAGGTGGCAGCCTTGCCAGCAGTGCTTGCCGTGCTTGAGGCGCCATGGGGACTGCAGGCAGGCTGGAGTCTTGTTGAGCTGCTTCACTGGCTGCAGCATCCCCTTCTTGGTGATCCACATCCTGTGCACACAGCGACACTTGAGTCAAAAGCATCAGCATCGGCAGTGAGATGGGAGCCAGGTCAGATGGCAGCCTTGCCAGCAGTGCTTGCCGTGCTTGAGGCGCCACGGGGACTGCAGGCAGGCTGGAGTCTTGTTGAGCTGCTTCATTTGCTGGGGCGTCACTTTCCTGGTGATCCACATCCTGTGCAAACAGCTCAAAGGGACTGTTTACAGTCGCAAACTGTTCTGTTGAAACGGTTTGGCATTTGAAGCGAGCTTTGGTGTTGAAGTGAGAGACGTCAAAGGCTAGATGCCTGTTGAGCTGCTTCGTTTGCTGGGGCGTCAACGTCCCTGGTGATCTACATCCTGTGCACACAACAGAGTCTCAGTCACACGCACATGGTCATGCTGCAACGCCCCTGCCTTGAAACGTTTGCACAACCTACCTCGTGTGAGCTATACAAAGATGCAATCTAGACAACACCTGTCGAGCTGCCATATGTACTGATTTTGGTGATCCACATCCTGTACACACAGCAAAGCCTAGTTGTCATAGGTGCAGGGAGTTGCTGGCTGTCCATTCCACGGTCAAAAGTCTGTCCAAAGGTCTGAGCATCAAACTGAATCGCGGGTGTGGTTGACATACCTGATAGCACAGCAGCCAATCCAGCAGGGTGGTAGCAGTGGTACGCACAAGGTGGCGTTGCAGGATGCTGCTGGTGGCCTCATCATCTGCAAAGGCCTGGCAGCCATGCAAGTATAGCTGAAAGTGGTGCCAGCTGTCTTCTGCTGCAGTGGCAATGGTATCACGCCGCCGCCGCCGGCTCTGCAACAAGCAACATTTGGGTCCTGCTTATGGGAACCATGTCGCCTTGCGCTGTGGAAGATGGGCTATTGTAGGTCAACGCTGCTGTGGACAGGGCCCTTTGTCATGTAGCTGTGCTGCGTGAGTTGTGCAGCAGGGAGCTGTGATGCATGGGCTGGGTTGCATCGGCTGCTGCTTACATGTTGCAAAATTTGGACTGTGCGGGACTGTGTCACATGAAGCAGTGTTGCGTGAAGTGGTGCTGCATGTACATTGCATGGGCGACATGCATACCTGTCTGTGCATAAATGATGCTGCAGGGAGCTGTGCTGTATGGACTGTGTTGCATTGTGTGACCTAAAGCTGCGACACATGTAGCTGTATGGCAAAGGCTGTTGTGTTGTGTGAAGCTGGATTGCATGAAGCTGTGATGCATTGCTTGTAGTGTATGGGCTGAGAAGCCCGCGAGCCTGGCAGAAGCAACAAGGCACATACGAAGATGCACCAATGTCTTTAGGGGAGTGCAGAAGGGCTGATGTCGCCCCTTGCATACATCTGGCATGCTGTCACTGGCTTTGCTGCATGATCACAGACAAGCTTGTTGTCACTATGCCTCGTTGTGTGCAGCCTGTCAACGCGACGGACATGCGTCGCAGACTCCCAGGCAGTTTCAAGAGCGCTTTGCTGTAGTAAAAGACATTGCACATGATGTGATGCGTGGAGTTGAAAAAGAGTACACCCTATGAATGAAAAAAATACAAAGCACAAGTTCTTGAAATGATAATATCAAGCAAGAGGTTAGTATGGAAAAAGGGACCCACCTCTGCGCCTGCCACAAAGACAGCTGCCATAGCCTTGTCAAATTCTGCCAGCACAGCAGGCCTCAGCTGACTGGCAATCGCCTGTGCTAGCTTGCCATGAGATCCTGCATTGCCAAAGCATTCAGGACACATACATATTCTTTTATGATGACACAGTTGCAGCCTGTTCTTTCCTGTGCAGTGCCTTTGAGACACAAGGAGAGACTGGACTCTACTTCATTTGTTGCCTGTCTACATCTAGATGGCTCAATCATGCTACATTCAGTCATATTGTTCAGCAACCCAAGCCTGCTATTTAAGTCTGTGCTACACATGCAGGACTCTTGGGCCATCGCCATCAGATGCAAGCTCAAAAAAGTGTTGGTGCACAAAGTGGGCGCTGAGAGTGAAGCTTTGTCTGTTGTCTGCTTTGGTACAACCGCAGCTGGCCCTAGCTATGGTTTCGGAACTGCTGCAACAACCCCAGCTTGCCTTCACTATGGCTCCAGAGCTGCTGCCACAATGAACGCGGTCAAATTTGCCATGCTTTCATACTATGCCGTGCTGTATAGTTGATGACGCAACTGTGCAGCATGTGCTGAGCTTAGGTGTAGTGTCACAGGCTGTGGGTTGCTGCTTTGAAGGCAGCAATCCCGGGCTGCCTCTTTAGACAGAGGCTCCCGTTATGACGCCTAACGGCGTAGACTTTCTTTTTCTTTTCTAGTGTCACAGGTGCCCTCATGCTCAAATAACCATTGAGTCTCATGAAATGCAATGCATTGAGTCACAATCAAATAGGGCAACACCAGCACCGTCCATGTCTGGCTGCCATTCCAGGATCTTGTCTACCAGTGTACACAGGGGGAGCACTGTGGAGTGTACCGCAGCAGGCTGCTTGCCATGCATAAGATTGAAACTGAAGGAGGGCATCACCTACACCGTTCATGTCTGGCTACCATTCCAGGACCTTGTCTACCAGTGCAAACAGGGTGAGCGCTGTGGAGTGTACCGCAGCAGGCTGCTTGCCATGCATCAGATTGAAACTGAAGAGGAATATCACCTGCACCATCCATGTCTGGATGCCAGTCCAGGATCTTGTCTGCCAATGCATGCAAGGTGAGTGCTGGAGAATGTGCAGCATCAAGCTGGCCTTGAGCTTTATTGTTCTGCTTGGGCGTTGCTGGAGCTGCTTGACTGCCTTTTGCCTTTCCAGTCACCTTCTTCTTACCTGCCTTCTTGCCTTTGCCTGCAACTCAGTACAGGCGGGTAGAGCCATAAACGCATTTGAAAAAACCGGGAAACAATACCTTTCATACATTGTCTGCACAGCCTTGCTAGCAGCAGGAAATCTTGCAAAGAGTTTTTGCAGCTCACAAATGAAATTTCTTCTTCCTTAAAAGGTCTCAAAAGGTCTTGCTTTGCAAGCCAGGCTGTGCCAACTGGAAGTCAGTGCCCAAATGCTATATGTGCATGCAAGGGGTCTTGACAGTCTGTCTGCAGATGCACACTGACAAACGCAGCAAACAAGCAGCAAACAAGGCGCGAAGTGCACGGCTACATCGACTACAGAGCTGCTAGCTTCAGACAGCTAGGGTGCTGTGCTGAAAGCACTCAAGATCAAGGTGTACGAATGGCATGCTTAAGCTATGCGTCTGCATTGCCATCAACAGCCAACAGTATGCAGCTCAGCTGCATCATCCAACACCAGCATATGATGACAAATGGTGCTACACAGAGCAGCAACAGAAGACATACCTCCTTTGCTTTTGGACATATCCCAGTCATCATCATCGCTGTCAGCATCAGCTGCTGCTTTTGCCCCTGCAGCATATAGCTGTGCGTCAGTAAGAAGACTTGAGTGGACAATGTCAGCCCACAACAGAAGAGGAACAGTGGCAGAAGGGATCTTCACACTCATGCCATGTGCTGCCCAAAAGGCTAAATGTTTGTGGTTTGTAGACAATGCATGCCAGGCATTCCAGCTGCAAGCAAAGCACAGCTAGATCGTATGGCCATGCTTACATTGCGTATATTGCTGAGCAGGGGATCAAGATTGTACAGCCATATTCACATCACTCATATGACTGGGCAGAAGACCAAGCTCAGAAGGCTGCATGAAAATTGCTGGGCAGGGGACAAGAGCATCACCTGGTTTTGCGTTGCTATTCTTTTGCTGACTAGCTGTTGGCTGAGATGTGGATGCTGCTTTGGAAGCTGCTCTGCGCTGCTGCTGGGCAGTCTCAGCTGCCTGCCGGGCTTCTGACAGAAGTTTCTGCTGCAGCTGCTGCTCCAGGATGTTGCTGACTATGCAGGTGCCAGCATGCAATGTACAATCGCCTGCTGATGACTTAACTTTCCCTGCATGTGCAGATTTATGACTATGTTTTGAGTGTACTGAGGTGCGGCTTGTGCCCAGCTGCAGGCCCAGCAGTAGTGCATCTGCAGCAGGATCAGTTGCACACAAATCAACTGCATATGCAGCATAGCCTCATATGACAAGCTGCTGCAGCAGGACTGCAAAGCATGGTGTGATGCCTTGTAGGTCAGTTCAGGATGCTTACCCTGCACCCCACTACACGATCGTCCCGTTATGCGAAGCATTTGCGCACAAGATTGTCTTGACATTCAATAACAATGCTGCAATTTGTGCTGCTGTTACACATGCATGATACCCCGTATGCCAAGGCTGAGAACAAGCAAAGCTGGCATCATGCAAGCTCAAAAATGGCAGACCTGTCCAAGGTGCATGTGCTACCACAGTGCATCAGCCGCTATACATGATCATCTCATGACGCAGCACAAGCATGACACTGGCATTCATGTGAAATGGGGCTTGCCACCACCAACAACATCTGTAACTTCTACCTGGGCTTTGCAGCACAGAGCCGTGCTCACGTGAACACCTCGTAAAAAGGTTTTATTTTTGGCTTTCTGATAACACAGATGCGACAGCTTCAACAGCAGCAGCTACACATGCTATCCATTACTCTGACTAACATCTGCATAAGTTTCATTATTTCAGCGGAATATTTGCCATGAAATGTCTATAGACATTTCCTTGTCTGAGTTCATCACCAACCAAGGCATCAATAAGAGACTGAAGGTGAACCTGAGCTTTGCAGCACAGAGCAGTGCTCAAGGAGGGCGGTTGTGTCTTCATAGGTGAGTGCGGGCGGCAGCAGGGCTTGCAGGTCACACCAAGAGCCTGATGCCACAGCGTCCTCAGCAAAGCCGTCCAGCTGATGCACCACTGCTGGGTTGATGAAGGCCATGTCCAGCGCTAGGCCGTCTGGGTAGATGGATTGCAGGTGCTGCTTGGCTGAAGAGATGCCCAGCTTGGCGACAGCATCATACCTGCAGTCAGCAGGTACAATTTTAGGATTTTGGGAGATTGGTTGAAAACAGGTTTTCCTTCCTTTGCTGTTGCAGCTGATGCACCACTGCTGGGTTGATGGAGGCTGTTTCCAGGGGTGACCTGTCTGAATGGATGGACTGCAGGTGCTGCTTGGCTGCAGAGATGCCAAGCTTGGTCACAGCGTCATAGCTGCAGTGTGTGAATGCTTTTGCAGAAAGGGAAAAGCGTCGAACAACAAAGCATCTCTGCCCTTTCCTTTTTTGGAAAAAGTGCTTCAGGGTGTCAGATGTAAAATGTCATGCAGAGGAATGAGGTTGCTTGAGCAAGCTCAGCCGCTGACACGCCACTATTGACAAAGTATAAAAGCGGTCTGGAGTGTTGACAAGCCTCCCAGCGCTGCTTCTGATAGATCAGTGATTACAAGCCTGAGTCTGCCACACAAACCAGCATGACTGTTGCTGCCTTGACAAGCTATCTCAGCAGCTGACACAACGTTCATGTCGCAATAGACCAAGCTATGCCAGAAGGAGAGGTGGACACAAGCTGCGATGACACTGCCAACAGACATGCACCCAAGGTAGCTCTGCTGCTCATAGAAGCGCTTGACAGCCTGCTGTTGAGACTTGGCATGGACTCAAGATTTCAGCAGATGGAACAGCACTTGTGGCAGCAGTGGCAGATCAGGCCATGCCAAAATCACGGTGAACACGTGCTGCAAATCAGTATGACTGCAAAATGCATGGCATAGGCTGCATACCCAATGTAGCTGTTCTGCTCGTAGAAGCGCTTGACAGCCTGCTGTTAGCACTCAGCATAGACAGCAAGCTGTACATGACATCGCTAACAGCTCAACAGCAACATCCACGTACCCAATGTAGCTGTTCTGTTCATAGAAGCGCTTGACAGCTTGCTGTTGGGACTTGGCATAGACAGCAGGGGTCCAGCTTGACCCCCCACCCCTCAAGGTACCCCTGATAGATCCCTCTGACACCAGTTCTTCAATGATGTTGCTTGCCATGTTGCTTCCAGTGCTGAGGCCATCCAACTGGATCCTCTTCAGCAGGTGTGTAATGTTGACGGGTGTTGACGCCCCGCGCAAGGCACCCCGTATCTGAGAGACCATAAAAAGTGTGTCCAGACTGTTGCAGAGAGGCAACTTGGCGGCTTGTCAAGGCAGTGCAAACAAGGTATAGGCAAGTTGCCACAACCCTGCATTTCCAGTACAGGCATGCTCAAATGCAGGCCTAGATGCAACAAGCAATCATTTGCGCGTTGATTATACAGACACGACAGACGCAGACCCAGCACGTGTGCAAAGCATGACGCACCATCAGTAGATCTACAGACACGACAGACGCAGACCCAGCATGTGTGCAAAGCAAGATGCACCATCAGTAGATCCACAGCACTGGTGCAAGCAGAATGCTGCCAGTAATGCTGGACATCCATCCAGAGGGTAGTCATACCTGAGCCTTGATTCTGGCAATGTATGCTGAAGTGTACAACAGCCCTCCTTCCAAGCGCCCATGGATTGTCTTGTTCATGCGAGGGGTCACCACAGACATGAGCAGCTCTGATCCAAGGTTGAATTGCGCTGCCAACTCACCCAGTGGCACAACTCCACCTGCCTGACGCAACAAGAGCTGTTGATGCTAGAAGGTGCCTTTGGACCTTGCTGTCCTCTGTTGCAGTGCACTGTGAGCCAACAACCTTGTCTGGTACGCTGCTGTGCTCGTCGCATTCAAAGCAAAAGTGTTTTGCATCCTACAAATCCCTGGACAGAGTTTGTGTTTTGTGACAGGAAAGTGCTTGTTGCTCAGGTGTGTCGCCGGGGCAAGACCAAAAATCAGGCAAAACAGGACTCCCACGAGTTCTGATTGTATTGCCTGAACATGCTGTGTAGATGAAAGCGCAAGCACATGGAAGCAGGGGTAGTCCGCTCAACAGATATGGCAGTAGCCTAGCACTGTTCTGATGTATGGGCTGGGCATTGTACCTGCAGAATCTCCTCTATCTCCGCAGCCAAGTTGTCAAAGTACAGCACTGTTATGAGCTCTCCTTGCACAAGCCTCATCTGTCCATTGCTCTCTCTTACTGCTTGCTGCGCTGCGCGCTCACAATGCAACAAATCGACTGCAAGCTGAGCTGGCAAGTTCACCTGACAACACCAGGTTTGTGGTTGTCATACTTACAACTTTCAGCTAGCTTGGACTGTCAAATGTCAAAGCTAAGAAGCTTACTACTGCCACTCGTCCTCCTGCTGCATTTACTGCCTCGGTGACCTCAATCTTGAGATGGTCTGCTGTAACGTACTCCCGTCCGTTTATGCTATGCAGCAAGTCTTCGCCTAGCAGACCGCGTTCCTGAAGCTTGCTGACGAGCTCAACTACGTTGCGATCCGAGAGCTTGACCTGCGCGTGAAATATGATTGGTACTTTGCTATTGCAGGTGGAGTCGCAAGTGCTTCCGTTCAAGCGCCAGCGTGCATGTTGCGCTTAAGCAGTCTCGCATCGAGCTCAGGGCCTGTAGACAAACCCAAGGCACGACTCTAGCAACAGCTTCGGTATCACTCACCATTGACTTGGCTTCCTGAGCAGACTGCAAAGCCGCCTGCAGGTCTTCCAGCGAAAAGTCGTCCATGATCAGTGCACTGATTGATCGTTGACAACGCTTGCTCAGCTGCTCAGCGGCAAATTAAACAGGCAAGGTTGCCAATTCAAACTCCAACTCGCCAGATCGCTTGATAAGACATTGCAAGCTTCACTTGCAGCACAACTTCAGCAGAAGCGCATGCTGCCATATGAGGAAGAGCGTTGAGGTGCTCCTGAGCCAGCACAGTGTGCTCAGTGCCCCTCTGTTCAAATCAGCAGTTGTAGCACGCAATGCAAGCACTCGCTGCTTGATCAGTGCCTTGCGAAAACGACGCTGGCAGCACTCAGAGCTGCAGCATCCTACGCCTGTGTGCTACGAGGTGCTACAGCTACGCCCCGGGGGGGGGCGTATTTATGGGGGGCGCTATAGGTGTTCAGGGCGAAGGGAGAAAAATTCCTACGCTGGCAGGGAAAGTTTCCTGCAGTACTTTAACTTTTTCCCGGTGATCACGAGGCATGACCCCGGGAGCGTAGCTCAAAATCTAGCAGCATATATTGAAGTGCACATGCAGTAAACACACACCTGGTCTCAATTAGTGATAATGAAGCTTGCTTACATCGGAGGTCATAAAGAAATCTATATAGTATATTGCCAGCTGAAATGGACAAGTTTGTGACAAAGACGCCAAGACCAAGAACCAAACCTGACAAAGTTACATACGACTTGGACAAGACATCTTGGGTTCTACAAGGCAAGTTGCCAGATGATATAAAATTTGATTTTGAAACTCTTTGGAACACCAAGCCAGAAGAACTTGGCTCTATCATGATGTACGGCAAGCGTGTTACAACTTAGATTATCGTGCGGTCGAGCTTGGAAAAAGCGCATACGAGGGTCTTGATTGGCAAGCAGATATTGGAGGACAAAGGTACTACATTGTGTTGTATGGCCGATTGACGATTAGACTCCTGTGTCAGGTAAAAGACAGTATGACCACATCTGATAAAGTCTAGAATGACAGCCTGCATGATCTTAAAGTCACAATAAGTTCCAAAATCGATGGCTAAAAGTTGCATAGAATGCCTTTATAGTAGGCAGTGACAAATCAATAATGAGCTGTACAAATAACCCAGCTTTATCCGAGGATGTATGCGGTTGCATGTTGTGAATCATGTGGGTATGCCAGGTTGACACCATGAGGTAGCTCTTGTTCCAGAGAGTCTTGCAAGAGCTTGCGATCATACAAAAAAGATTGCAAAGCTTCATCAGCAAGTTTTGGGGTGCCTCCAGAAAAGCCTCACGGTAGTCACTCATCATGCCGTTATCAGTTTGTTGAGTAAATGTATTGTCACCGAAACATCCAAAAGCCAGCGGTTCAGTATACTGAATAAGCTGTTGGCCGAATAAATGTCAAACAGGCTTGGCTTCACTGTCTTTGAAAGCCACAGGCTCAACTGAGCTTTGATTTCCATACTCGCTTGGGTCCAGTCTTGCCCTTGCATCTGCATTTGAGAGCTCTTTTTGACACACCATCTCAAATTTTTATTATCATTATGACGCAAGTAGACGAAAACTATTGCAGATCTTGAGAAAGCATTTGTTTTATTGAAGCCAGCCATAGTCGGTAATCGAGAAGTGTAATCACATTATGCTGCAGAAATTGAAAAATTGAAAGAAGAAGAAGGAGAGAGAGAGAGAGAGAGAGAAGAGAGAGAGAGTATGCTGAGGATGTTGTATTTTGCTAGACAATTTAGAAACTGGCATAAACACATCTTTGCCTTTGGGTTTCACAGAGAATGGAAGAAGTTGATGTAAAATGGTGTAAGATTTGGGTTGTCCTTATCACTTTCAAGGATGCTGTCACAAACACCCCCATAAACTCAATGACTACTGGTACAATTGACCTTGGGGTGAGTACTGGTTCAATGGATATTAGTTCTGTGAAGAATTTGCATATCTCTGGGCTCCAATTTGGGCGGTTCGAGAAGCCAGGCCAGAAGCGAAAACAGTCGCAGAAACCAGAGAAGATCGACCTCGGAATCTAATTTAGACCGGATCATCTTGACTGGTAGGGTAGGGTTTGACCGGTCTAAATCAGGCTTGGTTGGCTGGTCGAAGTCAATGGATTCTGACTAGTCCCTAAACCCTAAAGTCAACCCGAAACCAAAAGTTGACAGGTCAGACTTATTCATGGTTGACTTCGAAAGTCAAGAGTGGGATTCTGAACCAACTGTGATGCCGTGATGGGACGGAAGCGGTCCAGCAAAAATCGAAGAGCTGCTAGCGAAGATCGTCTGGCCTGAGAGAACTCAGCCGTGATCGTGTCAGGAAAGATGTATCGCGTGTGCAATCAGCTTTTGGTCAAGTCTCAGCGCCATAGCAGTCGTCGCAGAATGACGTCGCAGGCTACCAGGAGCGAGGAATGGGCAGACAGAAGACTTCAGATGCAACTAGATCATGATATGGCGATGAAGAGGCTCGAGTTGAACCTAAAGAGAAGGAATTGAACCAAAAAGGAGGCTTAGAACATCTCGGAGTCAGCAGAGACATAGCAAACCTTCTGACAGTCGGTGGTACAACTGTATTGGTTGTCTCTAGTGGAGCTTGGTTTGTGTCGCAACTGCTGGCGGACACAAAAGCAAATGTATTGCACCTTCAGCCAGAGGTTTTCAATCAGAGTGAAAACATGCGCAGTTTCATATTTGGTGGGCACTACCCAAGAGAAACAGAACCACAAAAGCCAGCAAGTGAGAAACAAAGCTAGGACCTCAGGAGTAACAATTTACATACTACTTTCGTGATGATACACATTGATATCAGTGTCTAATGTAGACAAGAAGTCTTGTATCTGACAATAAATTTTGCTCCACCAGTCTGTGGAGCGTGGAACAACATGCTTCCTCTGACAACGATAATTGAACAGGGAAGCCAGCCTCACAGGGAAGCCAGCCGCTAGTGGACGAGAAGTCTGCAAGATTCGTAAATAGCTGGAACACCCTGAGAGTCTCGATCACTCGAATGATTTATATTTCCTTCCGATACAGCCGGGCATATGATTGCCACTTGCAGCGATCACTGATCTTTCTTTGCTTCTTCATGAGTCTCAAAGGATTCTGATGATCATTTGAGTCTAACCATTCTAGCACAGATAGGTTCCTTTTGCTGCTGTTGCATGTGTGGCAACATGGAATCATATTCAAAAAGTTAGGCTCTACTGTTTCTCTAAACAGCAAACTGACATAAAAACAACGTGTTCTTTGAAAGATCATAAATATGGGAGGAGGACTGGTTGAAGCGTTGGTAAATATTCTACGCAATGAATACGGCATCAATGCTGTTTACGGTGGGAAAGCTTCAGAAGAAAGCTCTGGAGCAAAACGTCCAAGGACGCCATCACCTTCACGCAAAATTGCAAAAACAACCAATTGAAATTGTGGTTTCTAATCGGTATTCATGATGGTGAATTCAAAGCCAAAAGATTTGTGTTTCACTGACAAGCCAGCATGTTTCCCAAAATTCCTGCAGAGCAACTGAAACTGGACCTGCCAGAAAAGCGTGAGCTCAGTTGGGCAGAGATCATATTGTTTGAGGTCTGTCGGGCTGCAGATTCCCTCTTGACCGGAAAACCGTGTGAAGGGCCTAGATACAAATAGTTGCTCTCCTCTAGAGACAATGACGTGGTTGATTGCGCAGTGCTCACAGGTGTAGTGCACACACACATCCAACACACCAAGATCAGCCTAGATTTTGTGCTAGATAACCCTCCAAGATGGCCTGAGGACCTAAGCCAGTCTGCTGATTCCCACGCTCATGGAGAAACTCCAGGACCTGCTAGACAGTGTGGCAGCTGACTTAGATCCTGACGTTGAGTATAAAGCAAACCTTGTTTCTGGTGGTTACCGTACACACAATGCCATCAAGCAGGCCAATGATGCTCAGCAGATTGAGCGGGCTACCGGTCCGCTGCCTGGCGATGCAAACATCATCTGGAAGGCAGCTGGTGGGGTTGCAGGTAGGCAGCTACATTATCCATTTTTAGCTTAGAACAACCACTCTAGCAAAACTTTAGTTGAGGTTGGTGCAACATCAGGTATCCTTGGTGTTAGTGTTATGGGTTGGATCCCAAAAGGGTTGTTTCTCCATCAGCCTTTCCAAATGCATGGTTGCGTTCAATAACTATACATCTTTCTCCCGCTGTTGCTTTGTGCACATTTTGTGTCTCAAGCGCATCATGGCGCATTAGCATCAAAGCATATAAGCAGATGAATGCAGGTTCAGTAATGGGGATTTGAGATCTTTGTGGACAACTCATGAGCATTGAATTTTGCATGTTCATCACGATGCAAGCACATTTAACATGCATATTGCCAGCCTTTCCTCACGCTTAGCTCTAGCTGAGCATCAAGCTTGATGTGATTGATAAGCATTTTGTATGGTTGTGAGGGTCATGGCCACATGTTGTTGCGCTGTGCCAGAGCCTCATATGCATGGTGTGGTATTGACGCTGTACTGTTTTGTTTTCTTTTCTTATGAAAAGCAGGCATTGCCTGCTGGAGCACTGTGAATTTCCTTGCCCACAGATATCTCAGCACAGTCAAATGCACACTCCCTCAGCTTTCATCTAGCTCTGGCACCTGTTGTGCTGGGGTTTGTGCGTGCTACCACAAAATGCATGGCCTGATGAACTCATTCAGCTGAGCTGGTATCCGTCACCAGTATCTGCGGCTTTCGCATTTGATCTTGCTTATTAAGGCTGCACTGCTTGTTATCTAACAGATACCCCTTACCATTGCTCAACACACCCTCCCGGCATTGTCTGTGGCTGACAACATCGCACACAAAAACAGTTTGATGTGCCAGATTGAAAGATCGCATGTACTCAAGGCATGTTATCATACTGGGGAACATCATGTAATATTGGCATCTTTATAAGTGTCAAAAGCACTGGCTGGCTGCTTTATAGGCTTTGCATCTGTACTGTCTCTGAACTTTCAAACCCCTTATTGGCACCTATGTGCTAGTCAACTGTTTTGTACAGCTAGTAGTTGCCAGCACCCAAGCACCCTTTGTTGTCAGACGATTCATTGACTGCGCCTCACAACACTACATTTATTTTATATACAAACCCTACTAAACCCTTGCTTGCCTGACATTTGCAAGTGACTTCAGGCAAGCGGGGCAGATACAGTTCTACAGATGCAGACGAGTATTCTGACCAACCCCTTAATGCAAAGAAGGCTAGAAAAGATGCAGGTGCGACTGTGCATAGCTTTTTGCTTTCATCATGGCTGTAACGTATCATGGAGTGGAACAAGAGTCATTCAGAAACTGTACATCAGGCTTGCTTGCAAGATATTGTTTCAGGATGCACTATTTGTGAATTGCATGATGAGGAGTTGTTCTTGCCATTGCTGTATGCAAGTGTTCTCATGTACATTGTCAAGCAAACTGTGATTGATCGGTCTGCGTACTGTGAACATCTGGGTGTGTTGCCTATTGCCAAGACTATGAAGATGTTACCATCATGTAATCATTTGCAGGTGTCCAACATTGGATCGTGAGGGCATTGCAACTCTTGTCAACAGAAAGCTTACAGCAGCATCTTCCTACTCAAAGGCTGCGGAGGTGGCTGGGCAGATAGCAAATTGAAAACGCTAGGAAAGTATCTACATTTCCATCATCAATCTACAGCTCGCAATGAGCCTACAACCCCTGAGGCATTGCTCGATCCCATACTGGCACAGGTAGCTCATGAGGGTAGCTGATCAGGGTTGTGAAGATGCAGTTCCATCAAAAGTTGACTGTAACTTTACAGTTAGAGTTGCATTAGCAATGTCAGACAACTTCAGCACAAAGACTGAAAGAAGAAAGAAAGAACTGAGCTTCTTTTGGCAGTTGCTTGAGGCTGAGTATGGGGTCAAATTTGATTGCATAAAGTTTGGTGATGCTGAGACTGATGGCTCCCTTACGCATTTCAAGGGTGGCTTGATGGTGAACATTGAGGTGAGAAGTGAAGTTGGTGCTGGCGGTGGAACCATCCATGTTCAGAACGCAGCCTATGCTACAAAGTATGCTGCTAGGAAAGGGAATATTGTCAGGCAGCAGTCAGTTGGCCCAACCCTTCTTGTGGAGTTGGCTGGCCCAAACATGAGTTTGTCAGGAGCTGTGTTCAGTGATGTGCTGATCTGTGACCAGTTGAGCCCCATGGTGTCGCTGCTGTGACAACCACACAGTCCGCTCATGCTCCAGGCTGCTCGATGTTTCATGGCACTGAGGTCGGCTTTGCCTAGGCTTGCTGCTTATTTATGACAGTGTTCATTCGCTAGCAACGCCACGGCAGCTAGATTTCCCTTACCCTCTAAGCTTCGCAACACAAGGTGTAGAGGAAAACTTCCAGTACACACAGCGGCTCAGTTGCTTGTGTTTTAAGGTGATCATGCAGCCAAATGACCGGTCTATTTCCCTTAAGTACTGTAGATCCTACAGCATTGCTGCGCATGAGGCAATGGCGGTTCAAGGACATGCTCCTGCATTGTTAGGTTATGCACAGCTTACGCAGGGTTGGTGGTTGGTGGTCGAGGTTATTGATGCTACTACTTGGATGAGGTGATAGACAAGCCGTACAAGTTTTTGAATGCAGCTGTGCATGCGTTGCATGCTGCTGGCTATGTTCATGGTGATTTGCGAAGCTGCAACATACTCGTGGTTGCCAATCGTGTGTTTATTGTCGATTTTGAATGGGCAGGACCTCTAGGCACAGCAAGGTACCCATACTTCATGAATCACGTAGGCTTGCAATGGCCAGATGGTGCACTTGATGGCTCACGCATTGCTGAGTCACATGATTTGTGGTGGCTCAAGGAGTTGACTTCATGTTAGAACACCTTACACTCTGTAACGAGACTAGCTTTGGATTGCATTGCTGCTCTTGCCATTGAAAGCATGTGCTTGGTGACACTGTGGCGTTCAACCTATTCCCAGGTAGCTACCTATAGGCAGCATGCCAATCATACTATCGAATCGTCCTGTGTGAGCATGCAAACACAACCTTAGTTTCCTTGCGTGACTTACTCTGAGCACATGATTATGACAATTTTAATTTGCAATCTCCTTTCATGAAAATCAGGGGCACTGCAGTTGCAGGCGAGGGTATCATGTTTAGAGCATGAATCTGCTGTGTTTGCCGCTGTGTTTGCTTGCATAAACCAAATAAGTCTCTGGCACAAAGCCTGGCTTGCTGACCACCACAAAGCCTTCTGCTTGGAGTTTTTCTGTGATCTGCGCCAGCCTGCCCTCTGTGTCATGCACTTCCATGACGATCTGCAGTCAAGACACAGTTATTGAACAACAAATAGGTCACACATGCATCAAGAGACCTTGCATGGATACATCAATTGCTGCACAACAGCAGCACTGTGCAGTTTGATGCTCAAGCAACTCACAATGTACATCTTGTTGGGCGGCATTGTTTGTCACAGCATGTGCATGCAGCTGCTATGGCCATGTTTGCTAGATCATCAGCACATCTCAGCCTGCAATGCAGCACATGGGCTCTGACTGCCATTGGACATGCTCATGATGTAACGTAGTGGCCGTTGCTGGGCATTCAGTACGATCTGTGGGCCTAAGACTACGTCATGCTGACCCTGCCACAATGGGGCTGCTACCTCTTACTTCAAGTGTGTTATACTTCAGGCATCTGTCAACATGATTGCATTGTACCTGTTGGACATGCGGGGCAGCTGCAGGAACAGCTCAATACAAATGGTTTAGGACAGCACACCACCTGACAGGTTGAAGACAGTTGATTGCTGCAGTATGTACCTAGCTGGGCCTGCTGAGCCTGTCTAGCATACCTTTAAGATGGATGAATGAAAGAAATGCATGAAAAGCTCAAGGCAACGATGATCTGATCAATGGCATCAAGGCTGAGAGTTTGCAATTGATGACATCTGGGGTCATAGCTTCAAGAGCAGAACATGCTTCGATTTGTGCAATTGACAGCAAGTGTGCACCTGTTTTGCACATTGCCACAGGGAGGTGCTCACCTGCTTGATGTTAGGCCAATGATGAGATTTGATCCCCTGCAAGACCTGCCATTCGTACCCCTCCGCATCCACCTGTGATGCATCCCAAGTTCATTCAGCTGCATCGTTAGACCAACACTTTGTTTCCGGCAGAACTGCTTGCATGTTGCTGTGATACGTAACACCTGATCTTGGTGAGTTTTCAAAGCTTGCTTGTCAGTACAGATTTGAGAATCTGCTTTCAGATCACCAACTAAGCATCCACCTGTGATGCATGCATACACTTGGGAGCACTCTGCATGATGTGCTGTGGGTTTATTTTGACCAAATTTACACCTGAGATAGATGGGTTGTTCCAAGACGGGCTGTGTTGTATGTCCAGAAGCGCAACATGGGACATTAGCAAAACTGCAATGCTCATGATTGGCAGGATGTGAATCAATGATGATTGTCTGCATGTTTAAGGCAACAAGCATAGAAATGAGGCGCAGCATCAAAAGGCATTGCTTCATTTTTGCGGAGGGTCTTTTGCGTGCTGTACATATGGTGAATTGGCTTGACAACTTGAGAGGAGTATTGATTCGTTGCTTCAGGGGCTGGAAATTGCTGTGAAGATCGTTCTTTTTCATTTGTCAATTCATTTATTCTGTTGAGGGTTTGCTGTGGAGATCAATTCACACTAAGACCCACAGGGGCGCACATGCAGGCTACTTACATGCATGTGCAACCTAGTCCCACACACGCAATGCAAACTTATTGGCCTGCATGCATATCAAGAGCAACATGGCAGCCCGCAGCAAATGCAACTCTGCAGCAACTGCAACTCTGCAGGACTTTATGAGGCTGTAGGTACTGCCCTATGGACAACAGTGAAAAAAGTTGATTGCTCCACCTAGCTGGGCCTGCTGAGCCTGTCCAGCATGCATTTTGAAAGGTTGAATGAATGAATAGTGTGATGGCCAACAGTGTGCTGCAGGACGCCTGACAGGATGCAAAGCAACCAGCTTCACTGCAATGCACTGCAAGCTGCTTTGCATGTCCAGTTTAGTTGGTTCACAAGAGCTTCTGACAGTCTTGCATAGAGGCAGCCAATTGCGCTGATATGCACGTAGTCTCTGGGTTTTGTAGCCTGCCTAGCAAAAATTTGTTTTGTTTTGTTTGTTTGTGTTTTTTGTGTTGTTGTGTTGTTTTGTTTGTTATGTTTTGTTTGTTTGTTGTTTGTAATGCACGATCCAATGACTGCACAGCCCGCACACCTTCATCAAGTCTATGCGCTGAATGCCATGGCTCTCCATCAGTGCAGACACAGAAGTCACTGGGCACACAAGGTCTTCAGCATCTGCAAAATAATGCCTGGACTGGATGCTCTTCTGTAGCTGCTCCTTCTCTTTCACCTGGCAGGTAGAGTTGCCCGGCATGGCAGGATAGTAGCGAAACTGTCTCTGCCCGACTTCTGCTCCCACAGCTGCAGGGAACACTTGCACCTGCAACAGGAGTCAAGACACTCAAGCGCATCAAAAGCGTGAGGGGACACTCATTATAGGTCTTTGGCATCCGCAAAACAATGCCTGGAATGAATGCTTTTCTGTAGCTGCTCCTTCTCTTTCACCTGGCAGGTAGAGTTTCCTGGCATTGCAGGGTAGTAGCAAAACTGTCTTTGCCCAACTTCTGCACCCATAGCTGCAGGGATCACTTGCACCTGCAACAAGAGTTAAGACAATTCTGCACATCACGCTTGTAACGGGAGACTCTTTGTAGGGATCTGGCAGCAGCAAAATGATGCCTGGACTGGATGCTATTCTGTAGCTGTTCTTTTTCTTGCACCTGGCAGGAAGAGTCAGCCGGCATGGCAGGGTAGTAGAAAAAATTTTCTTTGCCCAACTTCTGCGCACACAGCTGCAGGAATCACTTGCACTTGCAACATAAGCCAGGACACAGCAGCTGTGAAGCGGTGGGAGCTCATAGAAGCAGCATGGCAAAGACGTTTTACCACAGAGGCTGGTCATGCTTCACCTGTACTTGACAACAAACTGAAGAACTGATCTTTGTATCAAGCCACTGTGGCAGAGCAAAAGGTTCATTTTACAGGATGTATCATTTTCGCGGGATTTGTGCATTGCTTGATCGTTGCTGTGATGTCTGATAAAGCATCAAGTCTATGTACCGATTAACATGTGTCACAACTGCACCAAGTGTGGTGTAGGCAAGAGGCTTTGCATAATGAGTTGCACAGGCTTGGAACAAAGTTGGGGGGGGGGAGGTGGGGTTGGGAGGGAGGGGGGGAGGGCGTGCTGGCTTGTAAAGATTGAAGCTCTATCAAGATTGCTGCAAGATCAAGAAGACTGGTGCCCTGATACCCACCTGCTGTGTCAAGTCAGAAAGCTTCAAATTGGCTTGCAATCGTGCTAGGTTGGCTGGCATTGGTTCCAGAGCCCACACTTGAGCAGGCACCCCCCTGCCTGGGGCCCCCTGCATCACCCACCAACTGAACAGCCCTGCATGCATGCCAAATTCATTGACAGGCATGAGGTGTTGCATGGCATACAACATGCAGGTAATTGTGTTGGGATGTGTGATGCAAATGGGCCCAGGCAGGCATGTATAATGCCTGGCCCCCCTTCATCACCCACCAACTGAACAGTCCTGCATGCATGCTGCACACATTGGCAGGCATCAATGTGGAGCGCATGCAATACAATATGAAGTGTGCATTTGCCTGGGGCACTCTGTAATACCTGTCAACTGAACAGTTCTGCAGGTGTGCTAATGACGTCATCAGGCAACAATCAGACAACAAAGGATTGAGATGCAGATGCCCCCAACACATGTACATGCGTCGGCATTTGCATCACGCAACAGCTGACCAATCCTGCCTGCATGCCACATGCACAATACTCAATCAAAGCATGTGGCACTGGCAATTCACAGTGTTCACTAGTGCATACAACACACAACATACACATGGTTCAGAAGCATACATACATATACATATACATATACATATACATATACATATACATATACATATACATATACATATACATATACATATACATATACATATACATATACATATACATATACATATACATATACATATACATATACATATACATATGCATATGCATATGCATTTACATATATATGTATATATAGATATATATGCACGTCGACCCCTTTGCACAATCCAACAGCCATAACAACCCAAGTGCCCTCGGTAGCTGAAATTGAGCAAGGCGGCACAAGGCACAGACACAAAATGTAACAACATGAGGCATTACATCATAATCGGATCTGCATCTGTCTGACTCATCTGTCTCATCCTGGATTTACACATTGACTGGTTGTACGACACTCATCTTTGTTATACAACTGGACAGCAGCCAAGACTGCCCTCGTAAGCATCTCTCATCATTGGGTGATTTTGCATGCATGCAAACCCACGTGAGGCCATTGTAACGATGTCTGTCCACACAACAAGCATGCATTTCAGAGTCAACTGACCTATGTTGGCTCCCACGTCCATGATGATATCCCCATCATTGATTTTGATGCCTTCCTGCATGTAGCACTGCTGCTCCACAATCTCTGTGTAGATAAACATGGCCTCACTTGCAGACAGTGCTGGCACTGACCACCCATTTGGTAGCTGTACTTCTTCCTGCCAGGCACGCAAGGCACTTGTCAGACAACATCCATAATGTTGATTTTGATGCTTTGTTGCGTGCAGCACTGCTGCTCCATAGTCTCTGTGTAGACATGGCCTCACTTGCAGACAAGGCTGGCACTGACCACCCATTTGTTAGCTGTAGTTCGTCCTGCCAGGCACGCAAGGCACTTTTCAGGTCACATTCATGTCATTGCTTTTGACGTTTTGTTGCATGCAACATGGCTGCTATATGATCCCTGTGTAGGTGAATATGGCCTCACTTGCAGGCAATGCTGGCACTGACCACCCATTTGGCAACTGTACCTCTTCCTGCCAGGCACGCAAGGCACTTGTCAGGTCACATCCACGTCATTGATTTTGACATCTTGTTGCATGTAGCGGCGATGCTACTCAACAATCCCTGCGTAGGTGAACATGGCCTCACTTGCAGACAATGCTACCACTGACCACCCATTTGGCAGCTGAAGCTTTTCCTGCCAGGGAAACAAGACATTCAGAAGGTGTAACACTTTTGGGAAAGACACAACTCAAGAAAGATCAGCTTGTGTAAGCCAGGCAAGCAGACTGACGCAGCCTCACATCCATAGCTTCAGAATGGAGAGCAGCAGGAGGGCTTGAGTCAACGCCAGCGTTGTATTCATTCTGTGCTTTGCAAGGACATTTTGAGTTAGAGGCATGGCCATTGTCAGATTTTACGCTGAGCTTCAGCTTCAGCATGTGTGGCAAGTCCAAAGAGCGCTTGCTGGGAGCAGAAAAGGTGCCAACGACCCAATCTCACCTCTGTATGTTCAGATTGAACAGCAGCAGGAGCAGTTGAGTGTTAAGTCAGCGCCAACATTGTACCATCCTGAGCTGCATGCTGACTCTCATCTACAGCGTGTGTAGCATTTGCATCGGCACCTTGGAGACGCAGCACAGCATTGTTGCAAGGTGATTTGGAGGTAGAGGCATGGCTTTCATCAAACTCATGCTGACTCTTACCCAAGGCATGTGTGGCATTTGCATTGCCGGCTCTGAGGCTTACCACAGCATCTTGCAAAGGAGATTTGGAGGTAGAGGCATGGATGTCACCAGATGCATGCTGACTCTCACCTACAGCGTGTGTAGCATTTGCGTCGGCACCTTGGAGACGCAGCACAGCAGTGTTGCAAGGTGATTTGGAGGTAGAGGCATGGCTTTCATCAAATTCATGCTTACTCTTGTCCAAGGCATGTGTGGCATTTGCATTGCCAGCTCTAAGCCTTACCACAGCATCTTGCAAAGGAGTTTTGGAGGTAGAGGCATGGTTGTCATCAGATGCATGCTGATCCTCGTCTGCAGCGTGTGTGGCATTTGCATCGGCACCTTGGAGACGCAGCACAGCAGTGTTGCAAGGAGATTTGGAGGGAGAGGCATGGCTTTCAGCAAATCCATGCTGACTCTTATCCAAGGCATGTGTGGCATTTGCAGTGCCAGCTATAAGCCTTACCACAGCATCTTGCAAAGGAGTTGTGGAGGTAGAGGCATGGTTGTCATCAGATGCAGGCTGATCCTCGTTTGCAGCGTGTGTGGCATTTGCATCGGCACCTTGGAGACGCAGCACAGCAGTGTTGCAAGGAGATTTGGAGGGAGAGGCATGGCTTTCAGCAAACCCATGCTGACTCTTATCCAAGGCATGTGTGGCATTTGCAGTGCCAGCTCTAAGCCTTACCACAGCATCTTGCAAAGGAGATTTGGAGGTGGAGGCATGGATGTCATCAGATGCATGCTGATCCTCATCTGCAGCGTGCGTGGCATTTGCCTTCGCATCTCTCAGGCGCAGCACAGCATCTTTGCAAGGGACAGCAGCCTTGTTGGCATACTGGGCAATGAACTTGACAGCTGTTGCAATGCCGTCCTCAGCATGGAGCTTTTGCTGCAAGGTGAACATAAGTGTCAGCAACTGTAGTATGGACATGCGTATGACAGGCGCAGTACTCTTGTTGTTTGGCTGTACGCAGTTGAGACAAGCAGCACGAGATGCATATGACAGGCACAGTACTCTTGTTGTTTGGCTGTAGGCAGGTGAGACAAGCAGCATGAGGTGCATATGGCTTGAGCAAGGATTGCTTCTCCCACTGGGCACTAAACATGACCTTTTGATTGCAGGCACCATGGCACAGCCTGTTGCACAAGCAACAGACAGCAGGAATGGGCTGGCATGCGAAATGACTCATCTGGCAGAAGCTGGCTAAACTGGAAAAAAGTCCATCACTTTTGAAGCAAAGCAAAAGTTCTTGAGGGGCAGCAAGAATTGCCCCCCTCCTGAATGCATGACCAATCAGTCCATACAGTTTCAATGCATACAGCAACACTTTGTACAGAAGGGGCGCACAGAAGGGGCCTGAACAAGAGGTCGCATGTGATTGGGGGGAGGAGGGGGTTTCAAGGGCATGTTGATGCCCTCATGGGTTAGTGATGGGTCTGACCTGCAGAGCCTGGCACTGCTGTTGAAAGCGGCCTGACAGCACAACCTGCAGCTGCTGTATCAGCTGCTGTACAGACTCAGTACACTGATCTGGCACAACGCCAGCTGTCATGGAGGTTTCTAGTTTCTGAGCTGCTGCTGTTGAAGCTGAAGGGGCCACCTGCTGCTGTTGAGTGCAATCAAGTGCAGAAGACTTTGCATGAAGTGATGGCTGGGATGGAGAGACCAAGTGCTTGCTATGGTACTGGCAGGCCACACCCAGCCATGCTAGCCTTTCAGCCTGCACTGCAACCCAGCCCACCTTATTGCTGAACTCATCCAAGTATCTGAGAACAGTGTACTGTACATTCTCAAACACATGTGCTACATAAAGATGGCACAAGTCTTGTCCCCTCAGGCTGGCTTGATCATGCCTTGTGCACTACCATTGGGGTCACTGGTGGCAGCATACATCAGGCAGCAAAAGTGATCTTTCAATCAATAAATCACCATAAGTGCAATGCAATACGCAGTACATGATTGGCATTACGCAGTGTTTGACAGTAGCAATCACTGTGATGCAGTGTAAATTTAGGAAGCACGCAGTACGTTGGGGGCAATGCGTTATGCTCAGTATGCAAGAATCTTAAAGGATCAAATATTGCAGTGAAGAGTATGGTGATTCGATGGTTTCGATGCATTTTGGTGGGTGCACTCAGCACTTGTGAAGAGACCATGCATGCGCACGACCATTGCTTGTACAGGTGACATCAGATGAAGCCATAAACTCTGAAAGCACACAAATTCAACAAGACTACTTCATACAGCTGATGCGTCAGAGACAAAAGGCAAGGCTGCATTTTCTGTAATTGTTTAGACTGAAATGAGCAGAATATGTGACAAGGCATAAAGCATTGCAGTATTGTCTCTGTATAAGGACACTTATATCAGGACATTCCACATGTAAGGACTCTGCAGTCATACCTTGAAGATATAAGGGTATTTGATAAAAGGACGATCAAATATAGTGACAAGTTCCTCGGTGTCAAAGCAGATGTTATGTAGAGGAAGCAATGTATCAAGGCACTTGTGGGCTCACCCATTGGAACTGGTCAAAATGGAAAGGGCAAACTAGCTGTGGAATGCCTGCTGTCAGAGCAGCAGCACTGGTGCCCGCACCGCCATGGTGTATGATGGCATCACAACTTGGCAGCAGCAAATGGTGTGGGACGCTATCAGTAACTATCCAAAGGTCTCGATGTTGATCATCACCAGAAGCAGCAGCTGCTTCAGCCAAGGGCTGCCAGCCACCTGCAAGCAAGACAGCAGCGTGTTGCTCAGCAAGTCAGCCGGTCATCAAGGGCAGCATCAGGTGATGTGCGATGCCTGCTGTCAGAACAGCAGCACCGGTGCCTGCACCTCCATGGTGTATGATGGCATCACAGCTTGGCAGCAGCAAACGATGTGGGATGCTATCAGCAGCAACCCAAAGACCTTGTTGTTGATCATCAACATAAGCAGCAGCTGCTTGAGCCAAGGGTTGCCAGCCACCTACAAGCAAGACAGCAGTGTGTTGCTCAGCAGGTCAGCCAGTCATCAAGGGAAGCAGCAAATGCTGTGGGATGCCAGCCATAAGAGTAGCAGGACTGGTGCCTGTACCTTCATGGTGTATGATGGCATGGCAACTAGGCAGCAGCAAGTGGTGTGGGATGCTGAAGTCCTACCTTTGATTGCTGCTGACAGCATGCAAGGGATTTGGGTCTTGTTCTCCAGCATGAGCAGCAGCTGCCAAAGACTGCCAATCTCCTATCTGCTTTATGAAGCCCGTAACACTGGCAACTCATCAAGGAAGCGTTCAAGGTCACTTACTTGCCTCAGTAGCAAAGCAATCAGTGGAACAGCTGGTTGCTTACTTTTGCTAAGAATATCATTGCCTTGCCATGTCCCAGCATTCCGCTGCCAGCATGGGAATCGATACAAAAGCAATTTATTGTCTACCTGTCAGCAATATGCCTTTTGTATTGGTCGCAATTAGAACTTGACTCAGCATGCTGACAAGGCGGGTAGGGCCAGGAATGAGGCCCATGCTTCCCATACTGCCAAAGTCTATGCACACCAGGCGCTGCCCTTTCTGCCACTCCTCCAAGCCATTACATGGCAAAACTTTGTCAAGATGAGTTTGCAGCTGCTGTCTCCTGACACGGTCCTGCATTTGATAGGGCTTGGCTGAGCATGCTGACAAGGCAGTAAGGGTCAGGAATGAGACCCATTCTTCCCATACTGCCAAAGTCCATGCACACCAGGCGCTGCCCTTTCTGCCACTCCTCCAAGCCATTACATGGCACAACTTTGTCAAGATGAGTTTGCAGCTGCTGTCTCCTGACACGGTCCTGCATTTGATAGGGCTTGGCTCAGCATGCTGACAAGGCAGTAAGGGTCAGGAATGAGACCCATTCTTCCCATACTGCCAAAGTCCATGCAAATTAGGCGTTGCCCTTGCTGCCAGTTCTCCAAGCCATTGCATGGCAAAGATTTGGAAACATGGACTTGGAGCTGCTGCTTCCTCACATGGTCCTGCATTTGACCTGACACATTGACTTGCAGCATCATCATTGTAGTTTGTCATTCACATGCTTGCATAAGCTTGTGTGACCCTGCTGTGTGCAAACAAAAGCGACGAATTCATGGGCTGCCCCAGTTTGCATTCCATGCTATGAATTTTGCGAGCTTGACTAAAGCAGGTATGTTCAAGCCCAACATATCAACCAGAACAAGAAAGAGCATTGGACGCTGCTGATCATGGTAGGTCATTGAGCTGCAACTTGTCATAGAGTCACCATGCACATGCAGTGCAGCGCAAAGGGTGTCAAATGCACCTTGATTCAACATTGTGCGCAGAAGCACAAGAAAATTGCTGCCTAGCAACAAAACAATGGACAGTTATGCAGCTGAACAAACAGTTCCAGCTGCTGGCTTTGCAGTGTGATGCAGAAACTACAGTGACTTTCCTTTGTAATAACTGCTTTGATTCCCAAGGAAGTTGTCCTTATAACAAGTTGTCCTTACTGAGAGGTGTCTTTGCAGTCAGCATACAGCCACAGCTCCTCATTGCATTGTCCTTGAATCAGGATCAAGATGTACTTACATTGGGTGTCCTCACAAGGAGATGTTAATGTACTCACGTTGTTGTATCCTTGCTGCTGCCAGAAGCCACAGCAGTGCACGCTGCTTGGCCAATACCCTGGCCGCTGTATGACGCTCTCACTCAAGCCGTACAACAGAGGAATGCTTGGTGTTAATGTCTGCGTGTCACTGCTACCGTCACCACTTCTGCTGCTCCTGCTGCTGCTGTTGCTGCTGCTGCCACTTTTGCTGCAGCTGCTGCTGTTGCTGCTGTCATCATTGCTGTGACTCTTGCTGCTGCTGCTGCTGCTGCTGCTGCTGGTGCTACTGCTGCGACTGTTGCCAACGCTGCGGCTGCTGGTAAGATTTTTGCGGTCAGACGGTCCAGAAGTGTGATGCTGGAAAGGCACTGCCGGCAAGCTGAGGCGCTGCTGACGGCATGAAGCCCAGGTGCGGGAGAAAAGTGGCCACAGCCAGTGCTCCACTTCACTCCAGCTGACCTGCCCTGTACAACATTCACAATCGCAATGTTTCTTTGTTTTCAGTACCAGACCGATGCTCATCCACGCCCAGCAAGAAGGCTATTTGAGGCAGTGGTTGGATCTGGCATGCACATCATCAAAGGCAATATTGCAGTGAGACACAGACTGTGGCAGTTTATATCACTGAACCAGGGTACCAGTCAAAGCAGCGTCATCATTGGACTCTGCCGCAGACCAGTATGGATCTCAAACGTGTTCAAGTCACAAGCCAATGCAGGGTCGTAGCAGGAGGCACAATGTGCAGTACAAATGTGACAAACCCATCAGCATAAGCTTTGTAGACTTCAGCAGTGTACAGCGCCTGTCGACATTGCATCTGCTATGCACATTGGTGTGTGTTGCATCTGCCTTACAATGCAAGCACCTGGGTCCTTCCCATGTGGACGTCATGTGCTGGGGAGCCTTTGTCAACCATTGATCTTGAATCAGAATCATCAATCAACACTGGCAGGTACCTGTCACTCATTGTGGTTGCAATTGTGCATACGTTGGACACAGCATACATTTATCTCTCCTTATAAGGACATCCAATATAGGGACATTTTTATGTAAGGACATGGCCATTGGCAATTGGCAATTGGGAACCAGTCACTGCATGGTATCTGCAATAAGGACGACCTGCTTACATTCAGAGTCATTTTGAAGAGATATTACTGTACCTGTCTGAGCATGGCAAAGGCTGTGATACAGAGTGGGCCAGGTCTTCTCAAAGCGCCGTTGGAGAGCGCTTGGGCAGCTGTAAGGAACAAGGCAGGGGGAGATGGCAATGCAGGGGACCTTCACAGCTTCTGCCAGATGCAGGGCCTCAAGAGAGAACAGATTGAAGACAATCAATGAAGACTGAGGCTGCCTCTGTGCAACTTGAACTGGGACTGCTGCTGCCTGTGCACAGTAAATGCATGTTTGAGCATACACATGTTAGTATCATACCCGAAACTCATCACACTATTGCCATCCAGAAGTGTATCAATCAAATTGACCACGCAGCATCATCATTCTGGTTCTTGAGTGACATGTATGTGTCTGGTACGGTGAGGACAGGGCTGACGACAACAGTGCATGCCTTCTTGGTCATGATGTCACACTTTGGGCCATACCAGCTCAAGAATCTGTAGTATTGCAGCCAGACATTCCTCAAGATTGTCTCTTGACTGAAAGCTCTTAACTGTCTGATGTTGCAGATCATCAGCTTTCCGCTTGTGCGACAGGACATGTGGCTTTTCCTGCAGACATCATTGCATGGCATGTTTGCCAGGATACAGCAACAGATTACATAAGAATGCAAAGAGCAGTACCTGCTGAGTCCAAACTCTGGCAGGTAGACTGTCAAGGTAGACAACCTTCACCGCGGCCTCAATGAGCAACTCCTGCAGCCAGACCTGTGAAAGCACCGGCCTGTTCGTACTGGTACAATGCCCCTGCGTATCAGCATCATACAAGCAACCCCCGCAGGCTGTCAGGCCCTAGCTGACCGATAGTGGCTTGTACCTTGTGAGCTGCGTGCGTGAGAAAATGCACATCTGCCTGATTCGACTGTTGCAAAGCATGAGCCAAGACTGCAGCTGGCTGGACGTCTCCGCGAGTACCCTTCGTCACGAAGATCAGCAGCATAAACGACTGTCATATTCTCTGGTGATGCGGCTGCCGGCGCTGTTTCCTATCCATTGTGCAGAGACTCATATGCGCATGGATTTGGCACTGTGGCTAAAGCTTGCGCTAGTTGCGCTGAGGCCAAATGCCAGGGGCTTGTCAGTTGCCGCCACAGCTTCACTGGATAACCACGTGAGGGCAGAGTGACTTATGTTCCTTTCATCGCTGCAGCGAGCATGACCTGCGTGTTACTTCCAGGCTGTGCGTTCGGGATTGTACAGCATCTGGTTGGTCACTGCGCATTGTATGTTGTACAGCTTGTGAGACTTGAGGCACAGTTGCTGCAGTCAGGGGCCTTGATGACCCACGAGCATGCTACTTGCTGGTGTGCCAAAGTTGCAGGCCCTCTGTGTAGGCATTTTGATAGAGTTTCGCGATTGCCTCGGTGAGGATTGCCAACACGCGCTGCCAAAGACGTACAGAGCTCAGCCCCCTCCTGACTTGGTATCTGTATACACGTATGCAGAGGACGTCGGCGACACACCCATCGAGCTGTTGCAGCCTGTGTTTACGCGGTGCAACGCCGAGCAACTTGCTAGCATTGAAGATGCTACCAGGTTCGGATTCCTTTGCGTCGCTATGACCATGATTGTGATGGCTTGCTATGGCACCATGACTGTGTAAGGCATTCAAAATGGTGTAGGGAAGGAGGGCGTGAACTACATAATGATCTTCAGGCACACTGGCATCGTGTCTTCTTGGCTGAATTTGGGGGGTGGTCTGATACCTCGATCAAGGTTAGCCCACCTAGATCTGGTAGATTCTTTACTCTCCTCTCCCTTTTATAGGCTTGGTGCTCCCATGAAAGAAAAGCACAAAGCCAAAAATACCAAAGACACACTTTTACATGTTGATCCTGCTTTTGGACTGAACTGTGCACATGCATCTGCAGGAAACGCATCATTCATCAAGTGCCTGTCATACTTCTCATACCACACGTAAGTCCATCTTCTTGTGAGGCACTGTGTCCTGTATAATTCGCTGGTTCCTCAAATGACTGTCATCTTGTATCACGGAATCAAGAAGTTTGTACCCCTATGCCCTGCATCTTTTCGGGGTACTGGATTTTACCCCGACACACGTCCATATTTCTTGTGGGTCATGCATGGCTTGCTGGCTCCCCAGAAGCATGGCGACTCATCATGACAAAGCTGCAGGCAACTGGAGGCACCTGTGTGAGCTAGGTCAGAAGCAGTTACAGCAGAAGACTGCAGGACTAGGGAAACGACTGCGTGCAATGACTCAGGCTGAGGTCCAGTCCCGCCAAACAAGGCACGTCGAGGTACATGCATGTTGCAACCAACTTCTGCTGGCTCACCTTCAGAGGTTATCAAAAGCCCTTGTTGTACTGAGCCCATTGAGGTCGTGTGTCTGCTGTTGTGCTGTCTGTACCAATTCTGTGCTGCTGCATCAATGCGTACTTCCCAGCGCCACCACAAGCTTTTGCCAGGAGCATTTAGTGACTACATTGATGTTTTGCTTGCCCAAGCTGGCTTTTCTTAGACAAGCCATTGACTTGGTAACAAGTTGCTACTATCCTTTTGATATGCATCGCCTTTCGCATGGGACGTCTTCGGATGTCTCTTGCTGAAAGCTGGCTTTCTTGTTCTGCATTCAGATC
The DNA here is from genome assembly GCA_002118135.1 of Trebouxia sp. TZW2008. NCBI lineage: Eukaryota > Viridiplantae > Chlorophyta > Trebouxiophyceae > Trebouxiales > Trebouxiaceae > Trebouxia > Trebouxia sp. TZW2008. Next base: position 116,339 of record BDIU01000435.1, read on the forward strand.
ATTGAGGCTCCCCGCCCTCTGAAGCGCGCAAGGAGCTCAAAGGGAAGCAGCACTCCCAAGCAGCAACTGCAGGTCATCCCAGCAAGGCAACGTGTACTGTCCAAGCTTGGTCTGCTACACAGCAGCAGCCTGAGGCACTTGATACATATCAGGCCTCCAGGCAAGGCAGGAAAAGCACATGCGCCATATGGCAGCCAACGCCAGCACAGTGCAGCCTCCAAGGTCCATGGAAACCCACAGCATCGTTCACCTGACCAGCCTGTCAAGCAGCATGCATTGCCAGATGCACCATACCGCAGTCAGAGCCAGCACAGTGCAACTGCCAAGGGCCATGGGAACCCACGGCGGCATTCACCTCACCAGCCTGTCAAGCAGCATGCATTGCCAGATGCACCATATAGCAGCCGGCACCAGCACAGTGCAGCTGCCAAGGGGTCTGTACATGGAAACCCACAGCGTTCACCTGACCCGCTTGTCAAGCAGCATGCATTGCCGAAACCTGTTGTGAGTCGTCAGCTGTCAGGTTTGAAAGAACAGATGAGCAAGCAGTCAACAGCACCTACCAGACTGCCCTTGTCTCGAACAAGCACTACAACGCAGGCCAGACATAACACTAAGCAACAGAGGGCAGGCCTGATAGAGGAGGATATTGATTGGTTGGAAAACAATCAGGCCAGCGCATTATCTGATGCTGTGTCAAATCCAGAGCAGTCCTGGACTGTGCAGTATCTTGAGGCACCTGGCAATGCTGAAGCTGCTGCTTGTGCAGTTGACAGCAGTGCAGTCAGAAGCCAGCAAAACCTTCCGGCCACCAACCAGCAAAGGCTTTCAGCCCAAAAATCAATGTCAAGTAACAGCAAGCACAAACTGGCGCCAGTCAAACACGGGACGCATGCTTTGATTGAAGCCGATATCGAGTGGGACTGATACAGACAGGAAAGATTTTAAAAAATTAACACTCACTTTGATCTCTACAAGGAATCCTCTGCAAACACTGAATATGCATATTCTTGCAAGTTTCGCCCTGAAAAACATTGGCAACGCGCGGCGCAAAGGAGATGCTGTGGGTGCCGGTTGTTTCTGAGATTTTCTTTGTTGTCTCTGACATCTGGGTATATGTTGCGCTGTGCCGCCTGGAAGGAGGGGGGCTGCAATCAGGGCGGCAGTGCATGCATGACGCTTAGTAATGTGGGTCTTCTTCCTCACTTCTGGCTTCTGCACCTTGGCACGGCAGCAGTGCATGCCATGCACAAGTTGACGATCCGATGCGCACAGCTTTGACCGGGCTGAGGGGTGCAAACTTTGCAGCAAAGAGCTTGAAAGTAACAGATCTTCACTCTAAAGTCCGATCTAGACCTGCCGCTGTCACAAAGCGAGCTCGGAGGCTATCAGTGATCAGTCACTTACAGCCTCTCGACTCCGCTTGGGAGTCCACCATCGAGCAAACTTTGAACCTGAGCGCTGAAGTTGTGCCAGGCATCACAAAGATGCTTGATCGAGGAGAGCAGCGTGCCCTGCTGCTGTCGACCTTGGCAGGCTTGTCGACATCCATAGGAGGTGCCATAGCTATCGCCAAAAAGCCTGGCAACGACTTGCTGTCGTTCCTGCTTGGCGTGGCAATCGGAGTCATGGCGACGTTGTCAGTCCTTGAGATGTGGCTTCATAATGCCTTTGAGCACGGCCCGATAGCGATTAGTGCAGCCACAGCAGCAGGAGTTGCTCTTTACTACGCAGCTCAGCCGTACTTCCCCGACTTTGAGCAATATCAGGTAAGACAGAAAAGTCACCTTGCCGGAGAAGCAAGCTCAAACTAAGCTCGTCATGTTGCTTCAGACTTCCCCACAAGACGACAGCAAAGTAGAGCCTGCAATAGATAAAGATGACAAGCAAGGTACAACAGTATATGCAGCATCGCTGCACTTGCTTCATGTTTGTCATCAATAGCAGAGAAGCAAACTTGCGCTGCTGCATGGCAGGCAGTATACAACATGAACACTCGTCCAACAGCACAACAGCACTGGCGGATGCCCACAGTAAGACAGCAAGTGTACAAGGTCAAAGCAGGTGCGCTTGGCTGCTTGTGGTGACTTGTGTTCTCCCTTGCTGTCGCCCAACATTGATGCAGAAGTCAGCTCAAGGTTGCCCAAAGTTGCTGCAGAAGCCACTCAAGGTTAGAGATATGAAGTATCTCCATATGCAGGGCGCTGCAAGCACGCTCGGCAGAACTTTTGCGGCTAGGACTGCTAATGGCATTGACAATGACTTTGCACAACTTCCCTGAGGGCTTTGCGGTAGGATATTATCTCCTCAAGCCATTGTATGCTGCGTCAAGTTACTGACGCTTCTTTAGCACAAGATTGCAAACAAAGGGCATAGGTGGAAACCAAAGTTCTTAACAATTCGGAAAATAGGGGCACAAGGCAAGGCTAGCCTGCAGCCAGATGACATGCATTTGTATCCTGTGCACCATGCAACAAACTCTCTGATCTGCACACATCTTGCCTAGCCTGGGTTGTCACACACACCTGGGCCAAAACAGTGCGGAACACACATTTTCTGACATGCTCAATCTATTCTTGCCGATGCACATGTTGCCTCACCTGTTGTTTCACACACACCTGGCCAAACCAGTACACGATTTCTGACATGCTCCAGCTGTTCTTGTCAATATGCAGGTTGCCTTTTCTTCCTTTACAAGCATAGGCCCAATCATGGCGTTAGCCATCGCTGTACACAACATACCTGAGGTAAGGCACCCCAGATCATCAGCTGCTGCAATGCATACTGGTGTTGATTTGCATTCTAGCCTTGTCTGTTCTGTCACAGTCATCAGGCTTCATACGTTCTGCGGCTGCTGCAATGCATACTGGGAATGACTTGCATTCCAGCCTTTTCTGTTTTGTCACAGTGATCAAGCTTCATCCGTTCTGTAGCTACTGCAATGCATACTGAATTTGATTTGCATTCTGCAGCTCCTTAATGCATTCTGCAGCTGGTGCAATGCATACAGGGTGTTTTGCAGCACCCTATGGTTTTTGACCTTGTGTCACAGTTGTCAAGCCCCTTGCGTTTCCATGATAGCCATCAAGTATCACACAACTGCATCATCACATGTTGTGCACCTGCAGAATGCGATTTGCTGTTGTAGTACCCTCTGTGTGTAGCGACTGCATTAGTTACCAATCTTGTCATTACTCAAAGGTACCACTGCAGTCAGAACCCTGCGATAGGTTCCCAAATACATTGTCCTTACATCTAGGATGTCCCTATATCAAGCCTCCTGATAAAGAGATTTTAGTCTACAGGGTGTGATAGTGGCCGCTCCAGTGTATGCAGCTACAGGCAGCCGCTGGAAAGCCATGGGAATTGCAACAGCATCAGTAAGTTTTACACTGCCTTCTATTAATAATCATAGTGACAATCACACGTTCCAGCACATGTGCTAGGTGTGTGTGGTCCAGGTCCTATATCCTGTGTTTTACATTGCTCCTGTGCTGAAGCAAGTATGCTGTAGCATATGCATTGCTGCCCAGATGCTGTGCATGGCCTACTGACCATGTGAAGAAGATTGCTAAACCTGTTGTTGAGAGCATGTGACTGAGTGTCCCTTGACCACGTGAATCATGATGATAATGTTTGACACAGAAGGACCCCTGGACCTCGGCAGAGGCTGCCTTGCTTCATGCAATTCAAAAACAGCAAGTCAGCTTGCTGTTCTCTCCACCTTGCAGGAGTACAAGCTATTGCGCTGCTACAGCCAGCTGTCATGATCATGCAGTCAATTGACTTTGCTAGCGTCATAATCATAATAGTGGTAATCATGATTACACATTCCAGCACATGTGCTAGGTGTGTGTGGCCCAAGTCCTATCTCGCCATGCAGGCTTGTTGCTTGCATTGATTGTATTGTGTCTAGTGATCCCCATCTGCACAGGTGGCTCGTTTGTGACTGCAGGCCATACAGTGCCTGTTTAAGCCAGCGCTCATGCGTACAGATACGCTGCATGAGCGTGGTGATAAACTGGTTGGAGACAGTTGACTGCTCCAGTATGCATCTAGATGGGCCTGCTGAGCCTGCTTAGCATACATCTAGAATGAGTGAGTAGATGAAAATGCATGAATGTGCAGGGACTGTCTGAGCCTCTTGGGGCTTTGATGGCGTTGTTGTCAATCAGGCCATTCCTGACTCCAATGCGGCTGCAGTACATGCTGGCTTTTGTTGGAGGTGTCATGGTGAGCCCACTCCACTTACGCTGACATGCCATGGCTATACTCTGTGCAGAATGTTCGGCATAGGCATCAGCTTAGGTGTGAATGCTGTTGCAGATAGTCGCAGTTACTGTCATGCTCAAGTAACCTTTGAGTCTCATGCATTTAAATGCCACCCCATGCGTCTGCTTGTCTCAGGACTGCTACTGCATGCTAGCTTCTGCATCTCTGGATCTGCACTGCTGATTTTTTGAATCTTGGGCAGAGGAACGTCTGCAGACATTAACCAACGTAGTCGATGCATATGAAAAAGACTGCAGCAATTTGTTTCCTAGTCAATAGCATCTGTGACTGTTGCTGAAGCTGCAGCATCTGTGCTGTCAAAAGTGGCTGAGTTGTGCATCAGCATTGACCTTGTTGATGCGCTTTCCCACAATCTTGCAGATGAGTCAGCTGATTTCGCAGTGTGCTCCGTTGAGAGTGATTTGTCAAGCAGGGCAGCGTTGCCAATATTGGCTTTACACTGCCAGGCTGATTACTTTGCTTTGGTTGCAGATGGCTGTGTGTGCTTTAGAGCTGCTGCCAGAGGCACGCAAGTGTAAAGAGGATTTGCGGCTGATTCAAGGAGTTGGTTTCGGCTCAGTCATCATGCTTGCAACTTTATGGGCTGGTGTGTAATGTGTGTTTGTTTCGTTCAAATACCAAAGTGTAAATTTTGCAAGCACAGGCAAACTTGTTGCATGCACAACATAAGCGCCACAGTGTCAGATTTGCACCATTCAGCTTACAGCTGTGTCTTGAACCCGAATTATAGGTTCGAACCCACAATTTTATGGTCAAGTCTTGCCTCACGAAGAATAAACCCAATCTGATCAGTGAACGGCAGGCAAATCTGGGCTGACCATCTGTGCCTTGTGTCACATTATGCTGGAATATTTGATCCACACATCGCTGGCAAAATATTGCAGGAGCTGACCGAGCCTTTTCACAATCAGACGACGTAGCAGCAGGCAGCAGCACAGCACTCTGTACTGCCTTCCATACATGTCAGACAGCTAGACGCTCGCCCGCACTACATGATTGGGGTGAAGCAGTAGGGTCTCGTCAAACATGGTGACATCATGGTCATGTCATACCTTGAAATTGTTGGTTCAGAAATTACTATGGCCAGGTATGTCTCCTTTGAGAAGACTCATCAGCCTGTTTTTGTCTACTAGTACCCCATGGCGTATAGAGATTAGGTATTGCCGGTCTTCAGCTATGTTGAATGGAATGACAGGTTCCTTTGCAATCTCCTGCAACTCTGTGTTGCTCAAGTTCTGCAATGGTGGTATGAGGCGGTCTATGCCGATGGTGCTGTCCTGCAAGTCATTCAAAAGTTGTGAAGAAGCTACGTGACGCATGAAGGAGCCTCTTGCTCAGGGGTTTGCGCTGTTCCTGCATTGTACCTCATCAGTTCTGCTACAGAGCTTGGCTTGTTGCCTCTGAAGGCCATGCATGTAGATGCGTGGGATGCTGGGCAAAGCACAGCTTCAGACGAGCTGCTAACACAGTTGTATGTTTGCAAGTTCAGACTCAACTTGCACACTACCATCTGATGCCTGCATATGTCAGCAATGCAGGCACACGACAGCCGACAAGCTGGCCTGCACGCCCAACGCCGTCAAGGCGGGCGACCAGCATTTCTACTTGTGCTGACAAATGAACAGCTTTGACAAACATGATGCTCGGCTGTAAATTCATTGAGTGGTGCATGCAAAACCTTAGAAAGCAGGCTAAACACCATTGTGAGATGCTTGTGCATGCAGCAATGCCTGCACGCATTTGCTTTAATGTACCACAGCGCATGTACCTGCCGGTTTCCCCAAAAGTCTAACACACTTATGCACAACTTGTCTGGCCATACAAAGGACAGCTCTCCAATGTATCGCTGTGAAAACCACCACAAGGTAGTAGATGCCATGCCACACCCCAAGACCAGGGAGACAGCCATCACTAATTGCACACCTCCAACACTCCCCTGCAGTGACATGAAGTCTATCAGTACTATTGATGCAGTTGTACAACTGCTTTGCATGCTGTCCGAAAAACCGAAATTTGCTGCGCATCACAATTGCTATTGCAATGGCATGACTCAAGAAGCATTGGAATGCATCTCACTTGTAGATGCTCAGGCAGCAATCACTGGTTTGCGGCTTGAAAAATCTACAGAGAGAAAACGTTCCAATGGACCTTGGCCTGCTTCTATTCACAGAGCCACTCATTACAATGCCTTGAGGCATCGACATTTTTCCTTGCTTTGGGTTTCCTCTCTCGACAGAGATGTGTGGCATACCTCAACAAGGAAGGTATTGATGGGTATTGCCAAAGCTGCAATGCCCACCAACTGGAAGATCTTGAAGCGCACTAGCAGCCTGAACAGCCGCATGTAGCTGCCCTTGTACAGCACCATCTTAGTTCCATTGGACATGGCAGACTCAGTCCTTTCATCTGATGCTGACTGGCGAATTGCGCTTTGTGGGTTGGCAGCAGCTGTTTCTTCTGCATCATTTGCTGTGCTATATGCTCGCGACCTTGCAGCCAAGCTCAACGGCTTTGCAGCACATGTGTGCCCGCCTTTGATTGATATGCTGCGCGTCAGGACATTGTGATTGTCAGCAGCAGGCCATTTGCTTTGAGGCATGTTCAAATGAGCTTGTTTGAGCACTGAGCTGCTACTGAGCATTCTGTGCCCTGCTGGCTGCAGTGTAGGCTGCCTCAGAAGTAACAGGCTTGTGTGCTCTGGCCACGCGGCTTGCCATGTCTGTATCTGCGACTCACTTTCCAAATCAGCCTTCACGCGGTCTTGCTGAGGGTATGCAGGTGGCAAGGGCAAAGCTGCCAGGGGGATGTGAGCCCTTGATTTTGACCACAAATCTGAGCTGCGGCACAGTTGCACTGCTGCTGCTGCTGCTGCTGCTGCTGTGCTATGCTGGGGTGATGATTGCGTTCCATCAGCTGCAACATCTGGGTGCTGGCAGCTTGCCTTGCGATGCTGCAATGGGTTGGGCAACAAATGCCGCTGAACACTGAACGAACCAGCGACTGTCAAGTGCTGTCGGTAGAGCTTCGGCAGACTGTCATCTGTCTGCGCCTGTTCCTTGAAGTTGCTGACGTGCTTGACAGCTGCCGGCAGGCTAGATGCGCCAAGACAGATTTTGGGAGTGATCGACAGAAGCTGTTCTCTATTCCAAATAGCAGTCCGCATACGCTCAGGCGAAAAACAACACCCAGATGGTGATGATGGCAAACAACGCCATCACCCAGATGTCCAGCGTCGCCACGCCGCGCTTGACAGGCGTGAACCTTTCATCAGCTGTGTTTGTGGCCATGCTAAGGGTGGCAAAGGCAATAGCACAGCAACCTCAAGCGTGGAAGAAACGCACGAAATCGTTTTGCACCACGATGGCGATGCGGGAATGATGCACAGACTCATGCAGCAGGCCGCTCCTGAACCACTCTGGCGTTCTGACTAAACTAAAAATTCGAAAGAGTTGACCAATCGTTCAAAGGCTATCAAAGCTGTGACCTAGGCAGTGAGAGAGCAGAGAGGTCACGAGCCCCAGCCGAATGGCGAATGGGCGAAAGCCGACAGCCGATTGCTCGCGAAAGGGTC